>BGKB01000512.1:0-159845 GCA_003116975.1 Aurantiochytrium sp. KH105 | reverse complement strand
GAAAGGCACGGGGAACGCAGCGCAGCCAGCGACGTGTGCTCGAAAGAGAGAGAGAGATGGGGATCGGTTTCAGGCAGGAGCAAGCATGCGAACCGCAATGAATGGTGGGCACGCAGGTTTTTCTTTCTTGTCGAGTATGTTTGCTGGAGTAACAAGGTCAACGTACTTCAGAGTCGTTGTGTGACTGAACGACAAGGTCAGGGACGCCCAACACTGGACTGGTCAGGGACGCCCAACACTGGACAGGTCAAGGACGCCCAGAACTGGACAGCACGCCAAATACATAAAATCTCATTAACCACCCCGGTGGTTTTACAATACCGAACACCATGCTTGGGTCCTAATGCGGTAATTGCGGGGATGCAGTAAGTAAGGCTAGTATGGAGACATGTGGTGGTGTGTGGTACGTGGTGTGGTTGCTAGTTTTGTATGGGCATGACAGATGTGGGCACGATGTGTGGCGTGAAATTGCCAGTATTTTTTTGGCCCTCTGTAGCACCCTTGGAATGGCCTTCAAGGACCGCCTCACGATGCTGCCGAGGGCTCACTCCGAAGATCAAGGGACGGCGGGACAGAGCTTTCGAAAGGTGAATTATGCCCATTTGCCAGTTTCACCGCGATATATTGACGTGAAGTGATCATAGTCGCGGAAGATCGTGAAGAGTTTCAAACCTCTTGCAGTAGTGACGCTGTGCGTAGCATCGAAAAGTAGGTACTCGCCATAATCCCGAAGATTCTAGACCATCGCATCGCTTGTCATCACAATGAACACATGACTCGGGCCTTGCATTGGCTCCAAGTAGGCGCCACGGGGACAACGCCAAAAATGCAGACCATGCGTGAGCTTCGATGAGTCATTCCACGCCTCGCCGTTTGGTTTGTACACGCGGTAGAATCCTCCAATTCGATCCCAATTGACACGCAAATGTGCAACCTCTTCATTTAGATCTACAAGGCGTCTCAACGCTCGCCATAATCATGTGCTTGAACTCTCAAATCGGAGCACTCTGGAAAAGCTTCAGAGCAGGAGGAGAGCCTGCGTTGCCTCGAGCGTACAGGCAATTCGCCGCGCGACCGCTATCAGGCGTCGCGAGGGCAGGTGTCGCGCAACACGAAGGGATGGACGCGGGTTTGCACAGCGTATCCTCTCTGCTTGAAGTCCACGTTTTTTTTTCTTCGTGGCACTAGCCGACCGGGTCAGGTTTCTGAGAGCCGCTCCCCACACTGCATTAAAAATCTCGTATATACAATCCCCCCACGCTCCCAAAAAAATCGCCACGTTTTTTGCAGTCCTGACCAAAAAGGACACCGGAGAAGGTACCTCTGCCTCCCCCCGTTGAGTAACTGACGGGCAACGGATGAATTCATGTTTCAAAGGACAAACCTGATCCATATTAATTTCATAACGGACTTACACTGTTAACTTCTGTAATGGATGCGACGTGTTTGCCGATCGAACATCGTCACGGGAGGCCATACGGCACGGGCGATAGAAGACGAAACAAAACAAAAAGCAAACACCAAACTCGGGGCGAACAGCGAAGCACCAAACAGAACTCCAAAGCCAGAGTTGAGCGGAACAAGAGGTCGAACACAGAACCCACAAGGAGCAGAATGTCGCGAGGAGACGAAGCTCTGCTCCGTAGAAACCAGCATGACGAAGAGTCTGGAAACATTTACCAACGAGCTCATGCTGCAAACGCTCCCATGGAAGGCAGTTGCTGGAACGAGTGCTGTCTCCGGCTGGCGAAACACTGTGCAAGCCACATCATTGGCGGGCTCTGTACCATCCTTTTCTTCGGGCTCGTTGTTTTCATGATCATCAGATTTGCCCCTCACGCCAAAGAGCCGGATGCTGCTTGTGGTGGCTGTAATGAACTCCTTGGTCACGGCTTTTGTGATGGCAAAGTTTGTGTCTGCAATTTTTACTACACGGGTGACCACTGTGAACAAAGCAACTCTGTGAGTGTCCTGACTGCTGCGTTTGTTGCGGCTTTGAAGACTGCTTTTCCAAACGGCACGATCACCAACGTGTGAATCGCTCTCCAACAGAGAACTGGCTAGCTCAAAAACTGGTTGGCTTTAGCTTTCACGATCTCTAGAGCTAGGAAACTTCGAATAACAAAAATTTTCTCTCTGCTTATTACGAACTTCGTCCCTTGGAGTCCATTTTCCACCATAGTATGGAGACTCCCCCGCGAAATCGTGGCAGAGGGGACAAGGAGCTCGGTCATTCATGACGCCGTAGACCTTAGCGGGCCACCAAAGTGCGCAAGGACGGGCAAAAGCATCCTCACGAGACAAGCAAAGCTTTCAGGGGTGCTTCAGCATTCAACTCGATCATTGTAGCCTCCATACACATCTTGAGCCTCTTTCATACTCATTCTCGTCATGCGATCGCAAAGAGCAGAGATTTAGAGAATTCTTTATTTACACGGCTAATTCTCCTCTTGCAAGCGTAACAGATTCACTTGCGACCAGACGTCCTCTTCTCCCTCAGTCAGCCTCTGCCAGCTCAGCTAGAAGGCCAAGTCCATGGAGTAATTCTGCCGCACTTGCTATGGGCGGTTCCGCACTCGCAAATGTGTCGAGCGGCACCTGCAACCTGGGTGTTGTGCCAGAGCCCCGCCAATGTGTTGACAGTGAGGCCAGCCAGCTGGTCACTGCTGCAAAGACTGGCTGCCAGTAGAGCCAATGACGAGCTGCCAATGTGGCCAAGCTGGTTCTTCACTTGCTTGCTCGACATACTCACCAGCCACAGCTGGCTGTAGGTGACGTTTGAAGAGGGAAACAGTTGACTGGCAGTTGCCAATGAAGCGTCGTTTCGAGAAGTTGCGCCAGTGAAGACTCTTTAGCCAGCAACTGCAACTGCAACAGCCAGGAAAGAGACGCGCGCGCGCGCAGTGCACGAGCCAGCGCGGCGCACGTGCCAGCTATGGCCAGAAGCTGGCCACACACACACCCCAGTCACGCGCGAACGAACGAACGAGGGAGGAATCCAGGGAACCCCGACCAGTGGCCGCTGCACTGCCGGATCGGCAGGGGCGCCTACCGCGCTCTCCCTCTCCTTCCCACGGATGCACTCGCCAGCGAGGGAGCGAGGAGAGAGACCCTGCTCGCTACCGCGGACAACCTGGTCATCACGCCGCACGCGCGACTTCCTGTCGGCCCCGGCCGGCCAGGAGCAGGTTTCTTGGCACAGCGCGGTTTGTTTACTGTTAGTAGAGAGGCAGGGTGGAGGTCGGTGGATGCACAAATCCAAATCTATCACCGCAACGCCATGTAACGAGGGCCACAAACTTCCTGTCCAGCCAGGAAAAATGGGCTTCTTCCGACACACGGGCAGGCAGGCGGCCCGAGGTACGGATTCACAGTCAATGATTGAGAGCTACGCAATTTCATTGACGCCAAGTGTCAGAGGCCGAGTCAGGCGAACCGGGATTGACCGGCGAATGAGAAAGTGTGGCAGACTCGCAATAGACGCAAGGTCTCGCTGTCGGTCCGCAAGCCAACAAGAGCTCAGAGTGGTCCTCTACTAGCAAGAACGGCGTGGTCGCGATGATGCTCCGGCATCTACTGCTCCTGGTCGTCCTTCTTTGTGCCTCACCCTTGGCGAATGGCGCAAGTTGCAGCTGCAACCCTTCCCCTTGTAACGGCTCATCGACTTATGCTTACTGCGCCGAAGTTATTGCCGAAGGCGAGGACCGCAACACTGACGTTTTCGTGCCCGCCCTTTCCTCCTTGACCTCGCTCACGCACCTGTAAGTTTTCATCGTTGCAGAGTGTTGGCGAAGTATACTGACCAATCCGTCTATAATCGTAGCTCTCTGGAAAACAATGGACTGACGGCTATCTCTGAATCTGTTGGCCAGCTGACAAATCTGATTTATCTGTACGTGCATCACATTCATCAATATGGCGAGTTGCCACTAACATTCTCGTTTCGAAAATCACCTAAATGCAGAAGTCTTCCCGTAAATAAGCTCACAGAGTTGCCCTCGTCGATTGGGGCTCTGACCAAGCTGACTTACTTGTACGTGAAAGAGGCCGAAGCTAATCGTTCTCGTAGGAAATTAGAAGAATTATCCTCACACATGAACGCGAGCAAACACAGATTTCCTTACAGCAACCACCTCACGTCCCTCCCCGAGAGCATTTCGGGACTTTCCGAGATTACCTCACTGTAAGTCAGATGTTGTCATCAAATGATTGTCGAGCCAGAAAATGAGCTGTCACTAATACTCGTCTTTCAAAAATCATCTAATTGCAGAAATCTACGCAGCAACGAGCTCACCGATTTGCCCTCTTCGATTGGGGCTTTGACCAAGCTGACTGCCTTGTACGTGAAAGTGGCCGAAGCTAATCGTTCCAGGAAATTAGAAAGATGACCCTCACACATGAACGCGAGCATAAACAGAGCTTCTTCCAGCAACCAGCTCACGTCCCTCCCCGAGAGCATTTCGGGACTTTCCGAACTTAGGTACCTGTAAGTCAGATGATGTCATCAAATGGTCGTCGGAGACAGAAAATGGGTTGTCACTAACATTTGTCTTTCAAAAATCACCTCATTGCAGAGATGTCGACTACAACAAGCTCACGGAATTGCCTTCTTCGATTGGGGCTTTGACCAAGCTGACTGCCTTGTACGTGAAAGTGGCCGAAGCAAATCGTTCCAGGAAATTAGAAAGATGAACCTCACACATGAACGCGAGCATAAACAGATCTTCTTTCAACAACCAGCTCACGTCCCTCCCCGAGAGCATTTCGGGACTTTCCGAACTTAAGTACCTGTAAGTCAGATGATGTCATCAAATGAGCGTCGGAGACAGAAAATGAGTTGTCACTAATACTCGTCTTTCGGAAATCACCTAATTACAGAGATGTCGTCTACAACAAGCTAACGGAATTGCCCTCTTCAATTGGGGCTTTGACCAAGCTGACTGCCTTGTACGTGAAAGTGGCCGAAGCAAAAAGTTCCAGGAAATTAGAAAGATGACCCTCACCCATGAACGCGAGCATAAACAGATCTTCTTTCAACAACCAGCTCACGTCCCTCCCCGAGAGCATTTCGGGACTTTCCGAACTTAAGTACCTGTAAGTCAGATGATGTCATCAAGACGGCGAGGAAGTAATCGACTATATAGTGGCTGAAGCTGATCGGTTCCCAGGCCTTTAATTAATTTAATTGAAAGAAAGATGACCCTCACACATGAACGCGAGCATAAACAGATCTTCTTACAACAACCAGCTCACGTCCCTCACCGAGAGCATTTCGGGACTTTCCGAACTTCTTTACCTGTAAGTCAGATGATGTCATCAAATGGTTGACGAGACAGGAAATGAGTTCCCACTAACATTCGCCTTTCGAAAATCACCTCATTGCAGAAATATAGGCAACAACGAGCTCACCGAATTGCCCTCTTCGATTGGGGCTTTGACCAAGCTGACTGCCTTGTACGTGAAAATGGCCGAAGCAAAAAGTTCCAGGAAATTAGAAAGATGACCCTCACACATGAACGCGAGCATAAACAGATCTTCTTACGGAAACCAGCTCACGTCCCTCCCCGAGAGCATTTCGGGACTTTCCGAGCTTATCACACTGTAAGTCAGATGTTGTCATCAGATAGTTGTCGAGACAAAAAATGAGTTTCCGCTAACATTCGCCTTTTGAAAACCACCTCATTGCAGAAATGTAGGCAGTAACGAGCTTACTGAATTGCCCTCTTCGATTGGGGCTTTGACCAATCTGATTCACTTGTACGTGAAAGTGGCCGAATCTCAGAAAATTAGAAAGACGACTCTCACACTTGAACGCGAGTATAAACAGAGCTTCTGACAGCAACCCGCTCACGTCCCTCCCCGAGAGCATTTCGGGACTTTCCGAACTTAAGTACCTGTAAGTCAGATGATGTCACCAAATGGTCGTCGGAGACAGAAACTGAGTTGTCACTAACATTTGTCTTTCAAAAATCACCTAATTACAGAGGTGTCTTCTTCAACAAGCTCACGGAATTGCCCTCTTCGATTGGGGCTTTGACCAAGCTGACTGCCTTGTACGTAAAAGTGGCCGAAGCTAATCGTTCCAGGAAATTAGGAAGATGACCCTCACACATGAACACGAGCATAAACAGATCTTCTTACGCAAACCAGCTCCCGTCCCTCCCCGAGAGTATTTTGGGACTTTCCGAACTTCTTTACCTGTAAGTTAGATGATGTCATCGAGACGGCGACGAAGTAATCGATAATACGAACGAATCGCTGAAAAGGAACTAATACTTCGTTTTATGTTATAGAGACGTGTCTTACAATCCTCTCACCTCCCTTCCTGAAACCTTTCCGAGCTCACAAAGCTCGGAAGTCTGTACGTTCAACACATTCGCTCGTTAGAGTCAGAGTTTAATCGTACTCACTGTTACAATCAATCGTACAGGGAGATCGCAAATACAGATCTTACGGAGCTTCCTCAAGCGATCACTAACATGACAAATCTGACCTACTTGTAAGTTCTTCGCGAGATATTTGCGGTGCAAGAAAGCTCACATGATTTCAATGCGCAGGAATATTGATAACGTCCCTCTCTGCGGGCCACAGCCAGTTCTTCCTGCCTCCCTCACGGGGACAAATCGACCGTATGAAGGAACAGGGGAATTTAACGCGTGTTCAACGCCGTCCCCCACGCAGTCCCCTACTACACCAACTACGCAGTTCCCAACCACGCAGTCCCCTACGGCCGAGCCGACAGCGATTAACAATGGCGAGTCGTCGGCTACGCTGCTGGCGCTTATTGTGGGTCTTTTGGCTGGCGCGTTTGTGGCCGTCTCCGTCTTTGCCGCTGTCGTCAACCGTCGCCGCCGTCGCGCGGCCACGACCGAGGCCAACGCATTACCCTACGCAGGCCCCTACGAAGGCCCTAACGCACCAGACGCAGTCCCCACCGCGGTCCCCCTGCGACCGAGCCGACAGTGATGAACGAGTGCCACCAAAGTGATGACGAGTGGTGACTTCGCCGCTGGCGCTTCTCGTAGGTCCTGTGAGTGGTGCGTTTATGGCCGTCTTCGTGTTTGCCGCTGTCTTCATCCGCCGGCAAGATTGAGGCCGGAGCGAACGCCAAAGTCAACCATTTTTGCCGGTGCCTGAGACACCCATCCGGAATTCGAGTTATGATTTATCGCATGCATCAGCTGCATGGATGAGCTCGAGAAGATTACCAATGTTTTCAACCACCAAGAAAGCTGAAAATGAAGTTAGATTCCACCTTCATCTGCATCCCAAAATCTAGTTCAAATTCATGTTCAACATTCACTTCAGCTTCGAAGTTCCGACTCAGCCTCGTGCGAAGGAATGTCAAGTTGAATGTCCCATGACGAGTCCTCTTCTGATCAGCTCCTTTTCTTGAGAAAATACCCTGCGGGGCTGGAGACCCCACGACTTGAAGTACGCTTTTGTTTCAGAGAATAATGAAGCCTGTGTCGCCACAATTGGAGTCGTTCTTCACATAGGGAAACTTTGCCGAAGTATATTGAACCTTGTGTATATGCCAAGAACAAGACATTCTCTTGATTGGCAACGGTGGCCGCTTTCAACGCCTACGATGCCCACGCCTTCACTGAATGTCCCAAAGGAGCGGCTCGGTCTCTGTTCGGATTGCACGGAAAGATGGCTTTCGCCTCATCCTTCCGCTCAGGTTCTGATGACGAGCACTATCAAATATACTGCCTTTTAGAGCAGAGCGCAATTGCATGCATGCCTGAAGTTCTCAGGGCCAGGCTTCGCTTTTTGCAACTCGAATGGTGATTATTTGGTTCGGTTGTCCTGCTAAAATCTATTTGAGGATTCAAGCCTCGCCACGTTGCTTCTCCTGAGCTTGGACATCAAGTCTCGTGCTATTTTAGACCCAATGATATACGCTAGAGATATAGACAAGCTGTGTTGGTGTTGCGCCCAACGCGCCAGCTTGTGTCGGCCTCTTTGTTATGACATTTTGTCAGCGCATCACATGAATGACAGCAAGTGACAAGCGAGAATAAGGTCACATGATGTACTGTAATACGGTCATACAGGGCGCACTTTGATGGCCCAAGCATTTCATTTTTACCATGCTATTCACAGCATGAGATATAGTCTCACGCTGCACGAAGCCACGTCCACGCGGATTCGTTCGCCAGCAGACCCGGATCACTCGAACCCAGAACAAGGTTCCGAGCCGACCACGCCGTCGGATTGTCATTTGCAAGCGGGCTATTTCTAACCGTTCGACTCCGTTGAAAGCAAACAACCATCGTCTCCGAGCAGCCGCGCGAGATACCAACTTCTTCCTCCACATCGCGCTACGTTTGGAGGGAATTTTTTCTCCTTTAAACGAATCATCTTTGTTGTCATTTCTTTCAAACTGGCTTTGCGTCATCAAGCTTTGTTGGACGAGGCGTCGTTTCGCACGTTCTTTTGATTCCTGTGCGCTTTGCCATTGTCCGGCAGTCCAGCAAGATGTCTATAACTTCATTCAAACCTAAGGCTGGGGGGTGCCTGACGTATTATCAGTTCTGTTCCAGCTACGCAGCTGTGACATGAAGGACTTACCGTCAAAGACGCGCGTTGACACGAGAAAGGACCAGTTTGCCCACAAAAGAGATCGGGAAATGTGTTTCTAGAGTGCTGGGAAAGAAGAAATTATTTAGATTGTTGTTGACGCGGCATCTGCCTCTGCTCGCGGCTGTTGCTTCTGCTTCGTGGCGTAGGATAAGCGAGAAGCTTAAAGAAAGCGCTTACATGATTCTCAACATTTTCTCATGCTGGAAATGATACTACAACACGCAAGCTTCAATCACCTTGGATGTATACCTCGGATCCGCTGCGGTGTGTCGCGGACTTCATCCGTACGACCTTCCACCAGGTCTTCGCCTTACATCTGGCCGGTGCAGATGCCTGCCAATACTCGACACCCGGTCGAGATTCTCATCCGTGTTCCTCGGGCATTGCTGACCATAGTGGGTGGCCGTATGCTCACGACGTGATGGAAGCTTTACGGGAGGGTGATGATGGTTGGTCGATGCTTGCTTACTGCTGACATAACGATATGCATCTTTACGTTGGCGTCAATCAACAGCAGCAGCAACCTGAGACTCCAGCTTCTCCGCTCCGTCCACGCACGCGCATTCCTCGTCCTCTCGACACGGGTGGCAGTTGCGAACCCGAGGCGGCCAGTGTCTTTTTCCGCAACCATTTGCAACTGCACCCGCGGCAGCATACTCGTTGCCCTAATAACGTGAGCAGCGGCGGCGGTTCGTTGCGATTGTCGCCCCTTCGCGCACCGGAACCGCGTCTGTCCCGCCGTGTCGCGCCTCCTGTGAGGTTTCTCCTCTTCCAGAAGCCTGGACTGCTCTCGATCACTCGGTTCCGCCCCCGCATTCCCTACACTTCCCCGCAGCCTCCTACACCCCCTCCTCGCTCGCATCGCATCGCATCGCATCGCATCGCTGAAGCCGCCGCATCTTTTCTTCGATTCGAATTGTCCGAGCCGGGCGTGCCTCACCGCCTTGGCGCTTTGCGCCCTTCCTCTCTCCCAGCTCGCCGCGCGACGCTCGAGCCAGCTGCGTCCCGCCCCGCCCTCGCCGCCCGCCCGCCCGCCATCCCGCCCCGGCTTCAGCTCCAGCTTCGGCACACGAGAGGGCGGGCCGGGCCGGCGCAGTCCATCCATTTCTCTTTCTATCCTGCGAGGCCAGGCCGGTCGCCCTTTCTTTACGTCATCGCCCCGCCTGGCCCCCGTAACCACCGATCGGGCGCAGGCTCGCACGCACGCACGCACGCGCGCGCGGGAAGCCTCGCGCTGCAGCTGCGCGTCGCGTCGGTCGCGGCCGATCAGGCGGCGGCGCGGCGCGAGGAGAGGGGGGTGGGTGCGAGCGACCGGCGTGCGGAGCCTGGGTCGCGTGGCCGGGCTCCTTCCTCTCTTCCCCCGGGGCGAAGCCAGAGGGCGAGCAGCAGCAAGCGGCCAGAAGCTGCGCTAGCTTGCTCCAGCTTGCGCGGTCTTGCTTTGCGAGCGCAAATGCGTGAAGCTACGGCTGCGCCGACACGACGCCCGAGCGCGGCTGCCTTGTCACTTTCCTTGGCCTGGATTGGCTTGGCTTGACCCGGGGTGCCGTCACGGACGATCCAGGCTCGCGATGCGAGCGCGCGAGCCTGGACTCCTCGCCGCTGCTCGTCGCGGCTGCCTCGGCCGTTCGTTCGAGCGTCCGAGCGCGCAGCCGCAGTGCAGGCGGCGGCTGCTGGCTGGCGGCCGACACGAGACTGCGCGGCGCCCGCGGGGTCTGCGGTACGTGACGCCACGCTGCTGCGCCGGGCGTGTCAGTCCCGGACAGAATTTCACGCGCACCACCATCGCGGAGCGCGCTCGGGCCGGCTGTTTCGCGCGGGACGCTTTCTCTGCACCGGCCGCTCTCGCCCTTCGTGCGAGCCTCTGCAGCTGCAGCTGCTCCTCCCGCTCGCTCGCTCGCTCGCCGCGCCGCGCTGCGCTGCGCTGCGTTGCTGCTGCGCTGCGCTGCGTGCATCAGGGCGCCGCCGTGCACGCGAGAGCGCGGCACGGCGCCCGGTCCGCGCACCTGATTTGTTTCTTCGTGGGTGTCTCGCTCGAATCCATTCCCCGCCAGGCCCTCCTCGCGCTCCCTCTTTCCCGCGGCGCCTTCGTGCGAGAGGTGTGGCCGCGGTGCCTGGACGACGCGCCGACAGCGGCTGTCGTGGCCAGCGCAGACGGGCGGGCGCGTGGGCGCGAGGGCGAGCGGGAGCAGCTGGCTGGCAGCAGCAGCAGAGGCTGCCGGTTCGGACGGACGAGATCGCAGAGCAGCGCGCGGGAGAGAAAGCCGTCTTTCTTTCTCCGTCTGTCTTTCTCCTTGCGTGCCTTTGTTTTCGACATGGACATATGAATGAAAGTCGTGTCTCCCTCACAGGGCGGGGGCGGCCGGTTCAACGGCAGCCGAGAGTTAGTTAGTTACAGTTAGTTTGTTCTGCGGTATACACACTGGCAGAGGCAGACGGAGACAGACGTAAACAGCCAGCTCCGGCCAAGACACACGCGAGAAGCAGCTGGCAGCAGGCAGATGAGGCGCCCTGGCCGGTGCCGGGGGTGTCCCGGCGCAGGCGCGCGGGGCGGGCCTGGAGAGCGCGGCAGAAGCCCGCGCTGAGCGCGTGAGCGGCCACTGCGACTGCGAGCGAGACGACGTCCTCGCCGGAGAGCGAACCGCGCGCGGCGCGGCGTCAAGGACGCACGCGGGACGAGAGGAGGAGGGACGGCGCGCGGCACCCGAGGACAGACCCGCAGCGGCGTCCAGCTGTGGGAGGTGCGGAGACCCGCACGCGGCGCGAGGAGGGGTCGAAAGGAAGCGGCCGGCGGTAGGTTGTGTGGGGCGGCCGGCGCGAAAGCAAAGCTAGCGCGTGGCTTCGCTGCGGGCCTTCCCTCCGCGATGAAGGCGTCGCTTGAAGCGCGCCGCTTGTCCGCTGCGGGGCGTCCCGACCCATACGTGAGCCGTGTGCGGGCGGCTGTGGTAGCCATGTATCTACCTGAAGCCGCGCGCTGCAGAGCTTGGTGCGGGGCGAAAGGAAAGAAAAGCAGCAAAGGGGGGTCGAACGAAGCCCCTCCACTGGCCCGCGCTGCGGCCCTCCGCCACTGGCCGGCGCGCGAAAGCCGACTGTGCCGGCTGGCTGGCAAGTGGACTAAAACACAATGCGGCGCCGGCCGGCGCCACAGTCGCGCGCGCGGCCAGCGCACTGTGGGGGAGGCGCCCCAAGGCGAAGCAGAGCAAAGCTTGGGAGGGAGGGAGGGAGGGAGGGAGAGAAAGGAAGGGGGAAAACAGGAGAGAGAGAAAGAAGGAGGAAAGAGGGAGAGGAAGGAGAGAAAGGAGAGAAAGCAGCGAGGGCAAGAAGGCGAGGCGCGGCAAAGAAGCAACTCCGTAGCGCGGCTGCAGCAGCAGGCGAGAGGCCGGCGGCGCGGCTTGCTTGCTGGCTTGCTTGCTGGCTTGCTTGCTGGCGTGCGCGGCGTGCGCGGCGTGCGCGAGCGAGGAGAGGCGCGGCGGAAGCGCGCGCGGGCCCGGCGCGGCGGGCGGGCGGAGCTGATTTGGGTTTGAAAACTGAGGTCATCGATCTCGCCGCCGACGACCGATCTCTCTCTCAATCTCTCGCCCTCGTGCGCGCGCGCGCGCGCTCTCGCGCCGCTCTCGACGCGTACGCGCAGGCGCAGGAGCGGCGGCAGCGGCAACCCGACTGGTTGCGCGGCGGCAGCGCAGGCTGCGCGGGCCGGGGCAGGACCATGAGCGCGAGCTTGAACTGGGCCGGCATGGACTCCGGCGCACAGCACGGCGACAAGGAGGACGCCGGCTTCGAGGGCGCCGGCTACGTGGAGCTGGACGATCCGTGGCTCGTCCTCGAGACAGAGCGCAGCAGGACAGCGCACGGGTCGCCCTCGTGCGCCGAGAGCCCGCTGCATTCGGAGACGAGCGGGACCGAGGCCGGAGAGCCCCCGCTCAAGCTCGAGCCGACCAAGGCGCCCTCGCGCGTGTCCTCGAACTCGTCGCAGGAGAAAAAGGCCCGGCGGCGCGCGCCCGGCGGCGATAACGCAGCCGCCTGCAGGAGACACCGGCTACGACGCAAGATCGAGCGCGAGGAACTGCAAAAGAAAATAGACTCCATGGTCGAAGAGCGAGGCATCTTCATGAGCAGAATCGCCGACCTCCAGTGCGAGGTCGAGGCCCTCCGCTGCGCGGGCCTCACCACAGACACGCGTTTGCGCATGGAAAACGAGCTTTTACGTATGCAAGTCATGAAAATGCGCGCGTCTGTCTCGCAGCTTGTTCGCGGCGTGCAAAAGGCAGAAACCCAAGCAGAGGATGAGGAGACCATCATGCTCTTGCGCGGCTGCCAAGACTCCTCCGTGGCCCAAATACTCGGCATCGGCTACGGGTGCTACGATCACACCTGGCACGAGGGCAGACCGTACTATCTCTTTCCCGGACAGCCCTACAACGTCTCCTTTCGCTATCAGCTCCTACCCCTCGGCTGCGACCGGAGCTCGGCGCGCCGCATCGCCCTGCGCTTTGACATGAACGCGCGAGACAGGTTTATCGCCTTGTCTGCCGCCGAAATGTTCAAGGTCATCTGGGGCTCGCTCTCTGACCCGGACTTTCTTGACCGTGTCGAGCACGATATTCAGCGCTCCACAGGCAAAATTCGCGACATTACGCCGCAAGTCTCGCATCCGGGCATCAAACTTATTGCTTTCGACGACGAGGAGCTTGGAACCACAGACACGCGTCTCTTTTCCGAGGCAAGGGTCATGTTGGAACCTTGCTTTGATGGACCTAATCCCCGCTACACTGAAAAGGTAGAGGCTTTTCTGGGCTGCAGCATCACCGCACCCACGAACATTGTCGAAGATAATTCCAGCGACCGCTCTTTTCTGCTCGGCCAAATTGTTCGGCCGCAGCCCGACATCAAGGACGGCACGCTTTGCACTTCCATCTTTTCGGTGCCCTGCGACGAGAGCATCGATAGGTATCTTTGCGCCGATGGATCCTTGGGCCCCTCCATTGGCGAGCGCGTCACTGCCTACGCCGTGCACCTCGAGAGCCTTGGCAAGCAGATGATGCGCCAGGGTCTTTTTCCCGCAATCCCCCCTGAAACTGCGCCGCAAAACTGACCGCTCGTCAAAAAAGCTAGCAATTAAGCAACGTTTTTGCTTGACGACGTCTGCGAACCGCAATCCAATACCCGAGCAAGAGGGAGGCCCTATTTATATATATACACTCTATCATACGTACCTACATGCAAGATGTCCGTCCCCATTTGTCGCCCTTACCACCTGCAACTTCTCGCGCCTCGCTTTGAAACCGTGGGCGCACCCACACAGTCATACTGAACCTTTGCCCGACGCGGGGGTAATTTTTGCAGTCTTCGTCAGTCATGATGATGATGGAGATGACAACAAGAGCGCGCCCTCTTAGAGTGCTCCAACCCTGGTCGTTCCGCGGACGACAACGACAACGACAACGAAATCAGCAGTGACCGCGAAGGAGTTCTTGGTGCCGGTCCTTTAAGAGAGTGAGGTCTCGGACACTGCAGCTCTTCGCATCTTCACCTTGCGCTGGCCCAACCGCCCCATCACGCTCCTTGGAGACAATGATTCCTGCAGACTACCTGAGATTTCCCAAATGGGAAATGGGTCCAGCTTTGGTGAGAAATATCATTCGTCCAAGGCTGTTCAACGACGAAACCCCCCGCGGGGCTGTTGCTGGCAACTTTTTCTCACTTTGCCACGCGTGAAGATTGGCCACAAAGTGTTCGAGAAAACCCAAATCCTCTTTTGGTGTTGGGGACGGCGGATGCTTGTACAACTGCTCCGATTGCAGTCGAAACGAAAATGCTGCGCAAGGGCCAAGCGGAAACAGTCTTCATGTTGTGTGCTCCGATGCCGACGGAAAGAATAGGCCTACTATCACCAAAACAAAAAACAATATGAAGTTGCTGACGAAAGACGAAGCGATCGGCGGCAAGGCGGCTGGCGGGTCGCTCGTATTCATCATAAACGCTTTCTGGTTGTGCTGCCAAGTTTACTTTTTGCTGGGGGAGGTGGTTCATTCGCCGAGAGTCCAGCCCTAAGCGCGAGTCGAAGTCTTTTGCGCCGAAAAGAGGAGAGATCATCGTGCAACTTGCGAGAATTCTCCCGGCAAGGGTGTGGCGCGGGTAAGGCAAAGCGGAGGACTCGCGCGCAGGAGACTACGCTAGATTGCGCTGGCACACAAGAGTTCGTTTGCAAGGTCGAGGTAATTTTTGAGCATCTCTGGTGCGCTCAAATTAACTCCATAGAACGTGCTCGCGCACTGACCCTTCCGATTCACCACGCGGTCGCGCTTTGGCGTGTCTACCTACTTTTTCACGCGCACAAAGCGGGTGTAAATCTCCGCTGCCTCGGCGCTGGCTTGCCTTCATTCCGCACGTGCAGCCGCGGCACGTGCCGACTTACCTATACCTTTCCCTACTATAGCCCACGGCCGCGCGACGGCTTTTTTCAAATTCGTTTTTCCATTTTTCTTTTTTCATCAGCAGCCTTCCCAGCCCTTGCAGTCTCGTCGCGACGCAAGCCGCGCGGCGAGGCGCGCCTTTCACGCTTGCGCTTGCGCGAGGAACCGCAGCCCACAGGCCGGCCTGAGCTAGCACGATGATACGTGCACAGCGGCCGTTAGACTGGCCAGCTTCGTGGAGAGAAAAAGAGGTGTGGGCAGGCACTCGATTGCGACGTTTCGACTGACAAACTGTGAATGCAATGAACTGAAAGTCAGCGAATAAACAAATGAATGGCACAAACTTTCCGAAGGGAAAAGAAGTCTCGTCGCACCTTTTTGGGGAGCTCCGCCAACCCTAGGATAGTCGATCAAGGGGCACCTGCAGCCTGCTGCCTTCCACAGACTTGCAGGCAGACAAACAGACAGAGAGACCACTCCGACGGACAGGCGAAGAGGCCGAGCAAGAGGCCTTGCGACGTGCGTGCTTGCTTGCGATCGCGTTGTACTACGTTGCCTCCTCGACCACCCGTCAGTCGATGCGAGCAAGCCAGGCAGCCTGCTGCTGCAAACAAGAAGTGAGGTTTGCGTCACGCATCGGGCATTGACGCTGGCTCGAGCAACATGGTGGCGTGGCTCCCTTCTGCAGTTGACGGCGTGCGCGAAGAGCTGTACGGAGGGGAGACGTATGCGCTCAGCACGTCGCATGGTATCGTTGTGGCGCTGAGCGCGGGAAGCCCCAACGTGCTGCAGCTTGACGGGAAAAATGACCAAGGGCTCTCTGAATGGTCGCTCGTCGACGTTGTAGACAATGACATGGAAAGCGTCGACGTCGACTTTGTCTTTGCCATCGATCGCGACAACTTTATCGCCACCGATGGCGCCGTCATAAACCGCTACACCTTCAATGACGCAACCGCGAGCTTTATCCTCGAGAGCACATCAACATGGCTCGACGGCGTCTGCGAGTTGCCCGTCAACATGCACTTGCAAGAGGCAGCTGTTGCCTTGGTTTGCATCGATGGCAATCAAACAGCCGCAACGCGTCAACTCTTGATCACCAATGGAGAGCAAGACGAAGACGCTATTCTTGCAAGCAAGAGCTCATCGACTACGATAAAAGCTGAACCCTTGTGGAGTGTCGCAAATGCGGACAGCACCACCATTGGCGTACAGACGATTGCCTCCTCTGAATCTGAAACCTTTGGATCCGCCCTGGCGCTCAGCACGGACGCCACCATGCTTGTTGTAGGGGATTCGCTCACTGATGAACCCACAACCGACGACATGCTTCTTTCTGCCTATGGAGATCTCCTCATTTTTGAGCGTAACGACACCGACTCATATTGGGTCCAGACAGCCAGTCTTCAGGCTCCAGATGACTCGCGCTGTTTGCGCGCGATTTACCAAACGAGCAGCCTCAACAACGAAACGACTTCTAGCTCTTTTCAAGTACAGAACACGTGCGCTCTCTTTGGCCACGCCGTGGCTATCTCTCCCGACAAAAAGACTCTCGCGGTAGCCTCGCGCGGCTTGCGTCGCATCAGTGGCTACATTTCGATTGACGGCGAAGAGGTCCTCCTGGGCCAGAATATGACGACTGAGGCACGATCTGGCGCTGTCCACATTTACATTCGAGAGTCCTTGCAGGCCGACTGGATGCATAATCGCTCGCTCTTCGACGATGTCTCGGGTCTCTTTCGTCACGAATTTAATTTCGCCGAAAGTCTGGCTTTTGACGGGAACATGCTCGTGGTGTCTGCACCCGTCTTGGACCCCAGCGCGACCAGCAATGACGATAGTGATGATGTGATCCCCTCGTTGCGCGTTTTCGACGCTTCTCAAACGTGGGCAGAGACCTCCCGCATCAAGAGTCCTCTTGCCGAGGCTTCGCGTCTTGGCGACTCCATGGGGAGCGCGATCGCAATCACGCCGAACGGAGATATCGTGGCCTCCTCCTCTCTCGCCGAGGTTGGCGTCATCTTCGAGCCCGAGGATTCTACCGACAACACGCTCGCCATCACGGACTACCTCATTTTCATCGGCCTTGGCGTCTTCGTCCTTGCCACCGCCACCATTGCCGCCCTCATCACGATTTCCAAGCGTCGCCGCGACCGCCGTCGCGCCCAAGACCAAAGCGTCACGCCTCGCGTTTTCATTGACACGTCGGGCTGAGCCTGCGACCTTTACTATCCTTTTTGTGATGCGGAGTGCAAGGCCCTTGCTCTCTCTGTAATGAACAATACCTTTTTTGTGCTTGCTTGCTTGCTTGCTTGCTTGCTTGCTGTGCTCGTTGTTCTACACCCAACCGACGAGAGCGCGCTGCGATCGCGTGGGGGCCAATCCAAACGTCCCCCTTCCCCCCCCCACAATCATACGAAAGCGAAACTCAACCCAGTTCTCCACCTCACACCTCCGTCCCCGGGCCGTCCCATTCAAGGCTCGTTCTTCTCCGAGAAGATGTTGTATACCATGGCCGGCATCGAGAAGCCGTACTCGTCCCCAGAGCAACGAAAGCCGTTCGCGTCCCCAGAGCCACAAAGTCCAGTGAGAACCTCCCTTCGAGGCCCTTGCCGTGGGCTCGCTCGGCTCTTCGCCAGCCAGCAGCTGCAGCTGCAGCCAGCTCGATCGCCCCTGGCCATCAGGCACGCGTGCTGCGCGTGTGCATGCACACACATCCACGTCCCCGCTCCTCGCGTTGGTCGGCCGCGTGGCCTCCAAGTACCCGCCAGTTCTCCAGCGTGCGCTACGCGGATAGTGGGTGCACCGCTTCCCCTTCACCGTGCACAACAATGAACCAACTCGCCGGGGCTGGCAGCCTGCCTGGAGACCACGCGCGACGAGAGCGGCCACTGCGGTCGCCAGACGCTGCCGCGCTGGCTGGCGGGAGAGCGTGTCAGCGCGAGCGCGAGCGGCTCGACCGCGAGAACATCGATTGTGACACCGGCGAGGGAGGGGCGAGTATACGCCCCGGTGCACGCAGACGAGGCCGGCGAGGGCGCAGCAAACCCGGAACGTGCACACGCGCAGAGCAGCGCAGAGCAGCGCAGAGCAGAGCAGAGCAGACCCGAAGCGAGGCGAGCCGAGCGAAGAGAAAGAGGTCGGAGGTCGGCGCGCGCGAGCGGGCGAGCAAGAAGCACGAGCTCGGGCAGAAGACAAGATGGTGTACAAGGAGCCCAGCACGCCGCCGCCCGCGCCGGGGAACAGCGAGACGGAGTCGGCAGCAGCGGCGGCAGCGAGCGAGACGAGCCTGGACGCCACGAAAGGGCACGCGGGGGCCGAGGCAGGCGAGGGGGAGAGCAAGGAGACGCGCGTGAGCATCTCCAAGGAAAAGGAGGGACACGCTGCTCTGCTGACGATCCACCCCCCGGGGGAAATCGACGAAGAGGTCGCCCCGCATCATGTATGCTGCGTCATTGACGTGAGCGGATCCATGGGCGCCGATGCAAGCGTCAAGGACATCAACGGCGGCGTTGAGTCAAGCGGGCTCTCCGTGCTCGACGTCGTCAAGCACTCCATCTCCACCATTCTTGCAACAATGTCGGACAACGACTACATCTCCTTGGTCACTTTCCATTCCGTATCCAAGATTATTTGCGAAAGAGTGCAGTGCGACGACGCCGGAAAAATGGAAGTGCAAGACCACCTCGATCGTCTTCACCCACAAGCAGCCACCAACCTCTGGAGCGGTCTGCGAGATGGTCTTAATCTCATCAGCAAGGACCCTCAAGCCAAAGAGGGTCTCGCATCCATCTTTCTCTTTACTGACGGCATGCCCAACGTTGAACCCCCTCGCGGCCATATCCCAACCCTGGAACGCCACATTGAGACCGAGGGTCGCCTGCCTTGTACTGTAAACACCTTTGGGTTTGGGTACAACATGGACGCCACGCTATTGCAAAGCATTGCGCGCGTATGCGCAGGATCATACGCTTTCATTCCCGATGCCGGCATGGTTGGCACCGTCTTCATTCACGCTTGTGCAAACACCTTTAGCACATTTGCCATGGACACGCGTCTCAGCATCAGCCTGCCCGACGGCCTTGCTCTCACCAAGGATTGTCTGGATTCACTCCGTGCACGTTTCGCGCTCGACATGATCGACTGGGGTCTTGTTCTTCGCCTCGGCGCCCTGCAGTACGCACAGCCTCGATCCGTGTACCTTGAGTTTGATAAGGCCACCGACCTCGTCGACGTGGGGCTCACCTTTCGAAAAACCTGTGCACCAGATCTAACTCGAGTCGAGGCTGACGTCGTGCCTTCATCGCCTGACACCGCGCAAAACACCATTGTCGCTGCGCAGCGGAGCGACCTTGCTCGGGCACTGGCCAGCCTTTGCGAAACGAACTTCAAGCCCCAGCTTGCCAGCGACGTAAAGGCGCTCTGCGAGAACTTGCAAAATGCCACGTCGACGCTCTCGAACCCCTCTGCTCGCGCCGCAGTCGAGGCCATGCTCGCTGACGCTAAAGGTCAAATTCTTGAGGCTGTGAGCACAAATGATGCCTTCGAGCGATGGGGACAACGCTATTTGCGCTCTTTGCTCAGCGCGCACTCTCTTGAGGTATGCAACAACTTCAAGGATCCTGGCGTTCAGATTTACGCGCGTGGCGCCCGCTTCCTCACGATTCGCGACAAGGCCGAGGCTTCCTTCGACGCTGTGCCTCCTCCCAAACCCTCACGCCGGCAGTCGGCAGAGCCTGTCTCCCGCGAGGCCATGCGCAATTTGTACCTCAATGTCTCGCGCGGCTGCTTTGCGCCGGACTGCGTTGTCGACATGGCCCCCGGCAGTGAGCTGTCGCAAAAGCCCATTTCCGAGATCAAACGTGGCGATCACGTTCTTTCTTGGGGTAACAAGCCTGCTCGCGTGGAGTGCGTCATCCGTTTCGAGCTTTCAAGGTCGTCAGCGACCTCCGAAATTCCCGATCCGCTCGTCAGCTTCCCCGGTGGTCTTCGCATCACGCCCTACCACCCCATGTACATTTCTGCGAGCAAGGCTTGGGCTTTCCCGTGCGACCTTCCCGAGGCCTCCCTCTCTGACGCGCGCAATGTTGACGCCGTCTACAATCTCCTTCTCGCCGATGGTCACACTGTTTGCGTCAATGGGTATACCTGCGTGACCTTGGGCCATGAATTTACCGAGCCTTGCGTTGCCCACCCCTATTTTGGATCTCCTCTCGTGCGCAGGGATTTGGCTGCCCTCCCTGGATTCAAGAATGGCTCTCTTACCTTGACGGGAGACTGTTTCCTTCGGGACCCAGCAACTCTTCAGGTTTGCGGCATCGATCTCAACGCCATCGCAACTCCTAAGTCGCAATGAATCTCTAAATCTATCCTTTTTACTTCAAGGACTTCATAATTTGTTGTCGCAGCGCAAAGGATATCTTTCTTCCCGCAATAATATAAATTACACGAACGTTCTTGGGACATAGGCGTACATTGTCAGAACTACAAAAAAAAGAAAAGAAAAAACCAAGCAGACTCTCATGACAAACGATCCAATCGTTGCGTTCGAGCAAGCGCCTGCAGTTCATTAAGATTCGACAGCAAAGGTACGCACAAAAGATCAGAAGCAAGAATGGTAGGAGCTTGACTCGCAATCTGCGTCGTCGCGCTACGAGGATAACGCTGACTAAAATGCGTTAGAATGAGCACGTTCGACGCCATCGCTTGAGCTGCCTCACAAGCTTCACCAATCGTGCTATGCCTCTTGCGCACGGCCTGGTCTTTGCGCGAATCATCAAAAGTCGCTTCGTGTACCAGAACGCGATAAGCAGCTACCGCGCCCCGCGGCGGACCACTCAGTGCGCGCCACATCTTCGGACATGGACGCGTGTCACCAGAGTACACGAGCCATACGCTCGAACCATCCCGCGTGGGCACTAGAAGTCCAATGGCAAAGGCGTCTCGGCAATGGAAAACATCACACACTTGAGCATTTAGACTGCGCAGTCCCTGCTGCGCCTGGCGGAAGTGCCGAAAGGTAGCGCGCACCATGGGCTGAAGCTTGACGAGATCCTCGAGAAACTGACCCACGGTACCCGGGCCGTAGATATCAAGCGTCTCTGCACCACCCAAGGCAGCCCGAACCTCAAGTATTCGAGCAAGTCCGCCATGGTGGTCAAGGTGAGCATGCGAGATGCAAATCCACTTGAGCTCGCGCACAACTTCTTGCGCACGCGGCAAGCCGTAGAGGCGCACCATTTGCGAGTAGCTTCCTTCACCGACGTCGAGCAAGCCGTAGCCTTGACCATTAGCAAGTTGTAGCAAGATGCCGCTGCAATTTCGCAGTTTCGCTGGCTTGGCGGCTCCCGTGCCCAGAAATGTAATGCTCGCATCTCCATGATGTTCATTGCTGCTGCTGGCAGTCTCCTCCATGACAACATCGTCGATGCACACCTCGTTAGCATCTGTGCCATCCGTATCCGTGTCCTTCTTTGCATCCTTCTCAGCCTTGATTAGTAGCCTACGCTGCAGCAAAAAACCATGTGCTCGATGATCGTCGCGACACACTTCCGTTGACTTTACTTTCAAATGTACAGCTGCCATGATGTGGTCCCCAATGTATTCCTTGCTCCCTAGGGCAAGAAGTTTTTGCGTTGGCTGCGTCGCGCCGATTGCCTCTGCTTCAGCACAAAGAGCATCCTCTGCAGCGCTTCGCGGTAATAGTCGGGGAGATGCTTCACGAACACGGGCGTTCCAACGCGCAGACGATGCAAATGGGTCCGGTTTGGCATTGCAAAAGCTCTCATGCACAAAAACGTGTCGTGCGATCGACCGTGCAGCAATCCACGTCTGGTATGCTGGAGTCTCCACCACACATTTGGAGGATAAGTGAATGATCGTTTTCGCCTCATGACCACATGTTTTGTCGGTTTTCAAATGAATGCTTCGTGTCAGAGACGAAAGGTGCGCTTCGCTAGGGCAGTTTACGATAGCAAGAATCATGTTTGCTCCATCACGACGGGGGCTTTTGCCATCGTAGTTGATGCGCTGCCACAGTCGAACGAGATACACGATGCTCGTTGCCTCCTTCTCCTCTTGTTCCTCTTGGTCCTTTTGGTCCTTTTGGTCCTCTTCATCTTCTTCTTCATCAATATCATCTTCATCATCGTCTTCTTCTTCTTCTTCTTCTTCTTCTTCTTCTTCTTCTTCTTCTTCTTCTTCTTCGTCGTCGTCGTCGTCGTCATCACTGCTGTCACTTGTTTCTCGCGCGCGATCAACGGCACACCAATGGCAATAATTAGATTGCTTTTCCACTGCGTTCTCACCCGATCGAAGCGTGACCATGAGTAAATCAACAAGATCAAGCTCTTCATATTTGGCCTGATGACAAGCTGCACGACCTACATCCACAGCATTGACTTCGGGCCATCGACGAGGAATGAAGCGTTTGTGCGCATTGACAAAATCCAGAGTACCCTGCGGTCCCCGTACTGCAAGTGTTGGGGCACCTGCATCGGCCAGCGAAAAGTAAATTCCGCCAACGCCGCCAGCGGTGGCTGCGTCAAGCGTTGTAAGGCAGATCGCACGGACTTTGGCAGACTTGACCCGGAACTGGGCACACAACCTTTGCGTGCCCTCGCCTGCGTCGAAAAGTATCCGACCATAGACTTTATGAGCCTCATCCTCGAGTCGCTGCAGTTCATAATCCTCCTCGACATCGACTTTGCCCTGGCCTTGCGCCGCCAAAGAGGTCCCGCGGCCCTCCTGGGCCTTGTCGCGCAAAAGGTCCATCTTGACTCTCCCCGGCGCCTCTACGGCCAGCACCAGCGTCGGTGCCGTACCAAAGGACCCGGTGGCCAGCACCGAGACCCTGTGTTCGCACTCCATCCTCGCGGGCTCCGTCGAACCAGAAGAGGTCCTCGTTGCCTCGCAACGTGGGCTCGTAGCACCAGGCTGCTGCTCTGCCTCTGCTTTGGTGGTGGTGGCAGAAATGGAAAACGGAGGAGCGGCGCACGTGGGACCAAACTTGGCCAGAGATCAGTACCCGCCAGAGCGAGGGAGATTGAGGTTTTCCGTGTGCTGTTTTGTCTCTCATCAGACCTCGAACCTCTCGTTGCTGCCGGACAGCTTTTGCGTGCCCCTCGCCCGCCGCCCCCCTTCTGACCCGAGGCTCCTGCCTTGTCCCTGTGCGGCAAGATGCGCGCCTGGTTCCTTGCGGCGGCCGTGGCTGCCTCGGCAGTCCTGGCCGCACATGGCGAGGCGGACCCGGAGGGCGTTGCCTTTTTGGAGGCCAACGCCGCAAAGCCGGACGTGGTGTCGCTCGAGTCCGGCCTGCAGTACAAGGTGCTTCAGCGCGGAGAAGGCAAGTTCCATCCGACAGTCGACTCGCCTTGCACGTGCCACTACCATGGAACCCTCATTTCGGGCGAGGTCTTTGACTCGAGCGTTGATCGCGACGAACCCATCGACTTTGCCCCGAATCAGGTCATTCGTGGATGGACTGAGGCGATGCAGCTCATGGTGGAAGGCGACAAACTCGAGCTGTATATTCCGAGCGACCTTGCGTACGGTGACCGCGGCGCGCCGCCCTCGATCCCGCCCGGGGCCGCACTCGTCTTCACCATTGAACTTCTCTCCATCAACGGCAACAAGGTCCCTGCTATGCGGTGCGATCCGACGACGCTCGAGAACTGCGATGAGCGCGAGGCAAAGTACGCCACCAAGATGCGCGATACGTCCGCCGAAGAAGTAGCAAAGCAAATCGAGCGCCTCACCGGCATGCAAGGATCCAAGATGAAGCCCGATCTAGCAGATTGGCTCGCTCGCCGTCTGCAGATTCTCAAGCGCATCACCACCTTTGGCACTGAAGACCAAGCAACCGACAAACAAGAGCTCTGATGAACTAGGCCCATGGTAAGCTCAATTTACACCTCGCGCTTCATTTACACCTCGCGCTCGTAGTAATAGAGAAAAAAGAAACATGTTGATCGAAAATCTTTCATCATTTTCGTGACGGCGCGTCTCGACGCTTGCTAGGGAATCGGACCATCAATCGCTCATGCTCCGAATGGTGCGGAGAATTCGTCTTTGCTGGTCTTGGTTGGCCACGTCGACATGGCCGAGCTCGTTGAGAAGCTTGGAAACAAAATTCATCATGCGGCGGCCAAAGTCTCGATCTGAAGTCGACGGGTCCACGCCACCACGTTGTCCGCGGCAGTCCCTAACAAACTCGTAAATGTCCTCCATGAGAATCTTGTAGTCCGAGGCGTCCAGAAACTCGTCCGAAGGAAGATCCACTGACGCTGCCGTCACCACACTGCTGGCCGGCGACGCAATACCCCTGCTTCGACTACCAGCAATACCGACTCGCTTGTTGCTACGACCCCCGCCGCGCGATCGCTGCCGGAACCTGAACTGCAGACTTGGTGGCACTTGGTCCATTGCCTCAGAGAGTTCGCTCGCGTTCTCGTCCGCACGTTCCCTGTCGAGCGTGCCGCGCGATACCCTCGAGCCGTCCACGGCAGCAGTTGTTTCCTGATCGTCGTCGTCGTCATCGTCGTCATCGTCATCGTCGTCATCATGATCGTCGTCGTCGTCGTGCTCCGGGTCGTCATCGTCTTCGAAATATGTACTCGCCCCGCCATCATCAACATCCCCGGCCGTAGAACCGGCGCGAGCGACCACACTTGCGCTCTCCACAACAGCCTTGTGCACAAGAGAGGACCTTGAGAATCGAGAGTTCGCCGCTGCAACCGCTGCACTCACTGGCGCCGATTCAGACTGCCCGTTGATATTTCCAGGGTGATCGGCCGCACCGTCGTCGTCGTCGTCGTCCGCATCCGCATCATCGTCATCATCGTTTCCGCCGGCGCCTGCGCTGGCGCTCGCGCACCTAGCTCCCACGCTGCTGCGACCCAGGCTAAGGATGGAAGAACCTGCGTGAAAGACGTCATCTTCCTCATCTGCATCAGGATCGTCGCCCTTGATGGCTGCAGTGCTAACGCGGTCGACCTCGGAACGCGTCGTCACGCGCGTACGCGCGCCGTCCGTTTGCACAGAGCGTGTCCCGTCATCGTCCGGACGACTTTCGTTCTCGTCGTCAGTGTCGCCCTCGACCTGGTCGGCGCCAGGTCCAAGCCGGTGCCCGTCGGTGTTCTGCGAGAGTCGATCAGCGCGAGAGCCACGTCCGTTCGCCTCATCGTTACCGTCCACGCTCTCGTCATCGTCGTCGTCGTCCACGGCTGCGACGTCATCGTCGTCATCTTCAGCGTCCCCATTCCTGCCCTGCGACACGGCTTCCACCTGCACCGACGAGGCCTCGGCCTCTTCGATGATCTCAGCGCGCAAAAGGCTCCCCCTACCCACGTGGAGCTGCGCATGGCGCAGATCGCCCACTCGATCGCCGCTTCCGTCTTCATCGTCGTCGACGACACCATTATCATCGTCTTCGTCATCGCCGACTTGGCTCATGCCGCCAGAGCCAAACTCGGGACGAACGCGAAGGAGGCGTGATTCCAAGCCTTCAATGCTGCGCTGCAACGTCGCAACTTCTTGTTCCTGGCGCTTGAGCTGGAGCGATTTGAACCGGCCAAGCTCTCGCGCCTGCTCGAGCTGCTTGAGCAGGCGCTCCACATCCTGGACATCTTCCGGATCGCCGTCGGTGGCAGGCGCGAGGCTATCCTGGTCGTCAGGAGGTGAACGCTGCGCGTATGAAGATTGAAACATGGCGGGCGGCGAGTCGATTCCACTGCGGTACGAGCGATTGCTTCCGTTGTGCTGCGAGAGTGCCTGGTGCAAGTTGTCCTTTTCCTGCTCGAGGCGCTCCAGCTTGCTAACGAGTTCTGCGAAGCGCGCCGCTTGAGCAGCGCGGGACTCGGGGCTGGACTCCTCCATGTCGCGCAAGGAAGCGATCTCTTCTCGGATTTCGTTAAGCTGCTGGAGCATTTCCCGCGTGCCGCGATTGTGCTGATCCACGACAAGCTGGACATCGAGAAGATCCCCATTCGCCGACAGACCGTCAATCTCACCCGCGCTCTGTCGTCGTCGCTCTTGCTCTTGCTGCTGTTGGCGCAAGGAAGAAAACTCATCTTGACGGGTCTGGCGATGCGCATGCGCCTCCTGTTCGCGTTGTAGCTGTTCCTCTTGCTGCTGAAGTCGTTGTTGCTGCTGCAAGAGGAACATGAGCTCCATCATGGCGCGATTATGGTCTTGGTCGTCTGGTTGCTCCCGTTCGCGCTCCTGTACATTGTATTCGGATCGTGCATTCGAGGCCCGCTGCTGCTGCTGCTGCTGCTGCTGCTGCTGCTGCTGCTGCTGCGGGACTCCGTGACGATTCGAGAGACCGTTGCGCTCAGCATAGGGGGAACCCCCATTCGCGGTTGCCGAGGTGCCGATTCCATTCGGCGAACCGATTCCATTGACGGCGCCCATGCCGTTCGCTGCGCTGGCGCCCGTTCCATTGGATGCATTGGCGCTTCCGGAGCTATTGGCGCTTGGACTCCGCCCCGGCGCTGTGTCGGGGCCGGCAAAAGCAGAAGACAGCTCGTCAAGCCTGACGCTGAGCTCCGTAAGACGGTCGAGATCGCGCTGGATTTCTTCCGGGGCCTTGTCCCCGCGAGCAAGACCAGCATTGAGTTCCTGGATTGCCTCGCTGATGGTGTCAAGCTGCTGCATGTGCTCGATTTCGCGAGCGCGTTCGTCATCGAGTTGCACGATCTGGACGCGGCCGTCGCCGCGCGCGCCGTTGCCGGCGCCAGCGCCAAAGTGATTGAATTGCAGTTGGCTCGCGTGCACCTGGTCGTGGCGATTGAGCGCGCTGCCTCTTCTCTGGAAGGCGTGCTCCACGTCGCCGCCGTCGCCGCCAAAGTCCCGCCGCTGCCGCGAGAGCGCCTGCAAGGTGTGGTTCGCGTCGGAAGCCTGCTGCGCCCGGGTCAACTGGTCGTGCATCATGAGGCTGTACGCGAGCTCTCGCTCCAGCATCTCGCGCTCGCGGAGCAGCAGCTCCGTCTTGGACTCCGCGGAGCCCTCCGCGCCGCCGCCGCCCGCGCCCGCGCCCGCGCCGCCGCCGCCCGCGTGGGCGTGGTGGTCGTGGGCTGCGTTGTTGCTCATCTCGCTCGCCAAGATCGCCGCGGCCGCCGCCGCTGCCTCGGCCCGGCCGGGGGCGCGCGGACGGGCGGCACGCGACAGGGGGACGGGACGCCCGCGGGCTGCCGCGCGACCGCTCCCGCGCCGCCGCCGCCGCCGCCAACCGCGCCCACCGCGCGAAGCTCCTCGCTCGGGGTCTGGCGCCGAGGATCTTGGACGCGCGTCTACGGCCTGCTACGGTTTCCGCTAGTCGGCGCGGACGCCCTCGCGGACGCCCCCCGAAGGAGCTTTTATATGCATGCCAAGCGTCATGGCGATGGTGGAGAAGGAGGACGCGGTGTCGCGATGGGGACGGGCGTGCTTGCTGAAAGTTGCGAGTCTTGTCGACGCAAGGGAAAGCATGTTATAAAATAAGGAGCTCGGAAGAAAAACAAGGCAAGACCAAAAGCATGTCATGTCAAAGCAGCTCAAAGCAACTCGAAGCAACCTGGCGAGTTTTTTCTCGGTGCCTGCGAATGGGAAGGCAGTTCAGGCTCGACGGTGGAAACGACATGCTCGTACGGCGACATCATTGGCGGGCAGGAAAGGTGCAGTCGAAAATGCAGGAGAGACACAAGTCTCTCCTGTATGACCCGCCACGCGCCTGGCTGAAGAAAGAATTTGGACGGGGTTTCGCACCCAGGTAGTAATACTGCTATTTAGTACCAATTTCAATGAGCGCAAGAAAAGGCGCCAAGCCTGACTGCAGGACCTAGTCCTCGGAAGTGAGCTTGATGGGTGCCGACTCACCATTGACATTGTGAACTGGAGTCGGGTGCGGGGCATCGAGCGCCCACTCGTACCAAACCTGTGAAGTGTTGCAATGCCGCCAAAAGGCCGCGCGAATGGTCTCTCCACGACGCACGAGCTGCGGTACGCGAATTGGAATGTAAATGGGAAACCAAGAAAACATGCCCTCGCTAAAGGTAGCCGGATTGATGGAAATGCTCACGTCCTTGTAGAGCTTGGCCTCAAAGTAGCCCACGAATCCGTGAAGCATGCCAGAGTGACGCGCCGTGAACTCGAGCGTGCGAAAGCGAGCATTGTCGATTTCGCCATCGACAAGTGCAGGAAGCACAGTCTTTTCTGATGCAAAGTACTCCCGACCAGTCCTTACATCCCGAGCCTTGCGCCATGATGGATGCGCAAAGGTAAAGCAAGGCTGAGGGTCGTCAAACTCGTTGAACTTGTGTAGCTTGACCACGTACATGGTTTCCATGTACTTGAGGTCGCCAAAGGCCCTGCAGTCTGTCCAAAGCCTTGGCGTGGAAATGGGCGCCACAAAGGAGGTGTACTCGCATGGAATCGATATTCCGTCCGGCTTGAGAAACTTTTCTGCGCCATCGAGGCACTCAGGCGAGAGCTCATTGTCGCCCCAAGAGCCCAAGAGCTCGCTCACGAGAATGTCGGCCTGCTCGGGTGCCTCCCAGTATCGCATATCAGTGTGCACAATCGTCACGGTGTCGCCCCAAGCAAGCATCTCCTTCATGTTGCGCAATGTGATGACGGCATTGGGGTTCTTCTCGACTGCAAACATGCGGATCTCGCGCTGGACGGAGGCGGCGGCGCGCAGCGAAGCCCGGACAAGCGGCCCGCGGCCGGCGCCAACGACCATGACAACCGAGACCTTGTCGACCGGGGTGTCAGCAAGAGCGCGCGCCACGGCCTTTTCGTACTGTTCGTACTTGATGGGATCCTTCTCAAACGTTTCATACATTTGCGATTCGAGGTGATCCATGAGAGGTTGTAGCGGTGTTTGAAGGCAGTCGTAAAACGGGGACTCAAACTCGTCCTTCATGGAGGGCGCCGGAGCACGCTTTGCCAGATGGTCGAGGTAAAGATAGTATGGCGCAAGACCATCCATGTGCTTTGGGCGCCCAGACAGGATAAATTGAACGTCGTACTGGTGCAGGCGCACCAAGAGCTTTTGGTGCGCGGCCAAAAGAACAGGGTAACCCTTGGCATTGGCCGTGAAAATGGATGTAGGGATCAGGACGGCTTTCACCGGTTCAGCAAACCAGCGATCCTGGTCCGCCTGAGAGGGCAGGTTGCTTGAAAGCTCCAAAATAACGCCCATCGAGTTGGTGTTGTTGCAAAGTACGCGCAGCTTGTTCCATGCATGCCACGGACTAGCGGCCTCGTCGTGGTCGTCTGTGGAGCCCGCACCTTTTGCAGGCACGCTAAGCGGCACAGAAATCCATAGGTTGATGCGTGGATTCTTCGAAGTAAGACGTTGGATTGCGTTGGCGTAATTCAAGCATGATTTGCTCGGACAGGGTGCGACGACAGCAGCGAGTGAGAGATGGGAAGCCCACATGAGTTCCTGTTTGAGAGCCTTTTCGCTGGCATGTCGAAGCTGCGCATCGGCAGCATCGAGATCGATCCATTTGGAGAGCTCGCCAACGACGTTGTTGTTCCACGTGGAGCTCTCAAGGATGAGATCCGAGCCTGCAGTAAAACCGAAAAAGAGAAAGCAATTGTTAGTATGGCTTACAAGTCGGGCATTTCTTCGACACACAAGGTTGAGCGGCATTGTACTTACGGGTCAGAGGTGTCTCGCGCTTGTCAGAAACTTGTGCGCAGTCCCGGCGCAGCCGTGGGTGAACCAATGGGGTCATGATGTAGGCAAATGCTCCATTGTACACATACTGCGTTTACACTTGAAAGAGTTAGTTCTCAACCGTCACGCCCGTTGAGCACATCACCACAATGCTCGTCGGCAGTTCTTATCCCAGGGCCATTGCAGCGCCTTGCACGAGCTCTTTGAACGTAGCGTGGCCGCCTTGCCGGTGCACAGGGTGAATTGGTGGCCATGGCCAAGACTTGGTCGACCTCGCTTGAGACTTACCTGCTGCAACGCTGCGCAGATATCCGCCGTAAAGCGCAGCTGAAGGCCACACACCAGCGGTTCCCGGGTGTACTCCTCCTCGCTCGCCATGGCAGCGGCTGCTCCCTCGCTCGCTCGCTCGCTCGCTCGCTCGCTTGTTCACTCGCTCGCTTCGGTCGAAGGATTTGCTATAGACGGACAAAAGTATGCGCAACCCTTTTTCTCTCTCATTGGGCCGTCATTCACTAGCCTGCACGCAACGTGGCGGTCGAGATAACGTCACATGTGCACGGCATGTATACGCACATGCACGACAAATATAGACTATACAACACATGCACGCACGTATACACGCACATGCCACATTAAAAACAATTGTGATTAGAAGCAAGTAGGCGAAGAAGAAATGAAAAGACCTGAACCGACAATTGCAAAAATTCTATTTCACCAAAAGAGCAAGAAGGGGACAATGAAAAGGTGAGCGAAATGAGCGGGAGAAATCACAAAAACAACGAGGTCAAAATAGGCTCCTAGGTCTAGATTAGATCATGCGCTGGATGAGTTCGTTGATGTGGACACCACGGTTGCCAGCATCACCGCCCTCGTTAAAGTGGTTGAGCTTCTTCTTGAAGCCGCCCTTGGGGGCGGAGAGCTTGAAGGGCCAGAGGAAGTTGCTGGCCTCCTTGAAGTGGGGGCCGCAGGTGAAGATCTCGTGGACGAGATCCTCAGCGCAGATAATATCGTGCTTGCCGAGGTTCTCCTCAATGATGGTGTTCTCGGTGATGGCAAGACGCTGCTTGTTGACCTTGGCGTAGCCGCGCTTGTAGATGAGCTGCTTGACCGTCTTGAGGGTGGGCTCACCGTAGGCGATGTAGGGCTCGACAAGGCGGAGCATGTTGACGGTGGCCTTGTTGAGCTTGACAAAGACGGTGTTGTGGATCTGGCGAAGGCGGAGGAGCTGCAAGATCTTGCGGACCTTGGGGGAGTTGCCCATGATACCGCGGACGCGGGTCACGACAACAACCTTGGGCTCCGGGTCCACGTAGATGTTGCCAGCGGCCTTGGCGGCGCGGCGCATGCGGACGAGCTCATTCTGCTCGGTCTGGTACTCCTTCACGTACTGCTCAGCACGCTTGAAGGCCTTCTCCTTGAGCTCCTTGCGCTTGGCGGTGCGCTCCTTGCGCTCCTCAGCGGTACGCTCCTTGCGCTCCTGGATGGAGGCGCGCTGCTTGAGCACAGACTCGGGGACTCTGTTGCGGGATTCCATGGTCAGTCGTTCGTTCGTCGGTGCCAAAAAATCAACAAATAGAGATCAACGAGGAAGAAGAAGGAGAGGAGGGGTCGGCGTCGCAGGTATTGTGGGCGCGCAAGTAAGCGCATGTGTGTATGGTATGTGGCTCAGAGTATTGAGTTTGACTCCCGCAAGGTTGGTATTTAATCCCAGTCAGTCCCTCAAAAGAGGGGCTAACGATGACGCGATGTATCGCCAAGGCGAAAACAAACGCAAAGGGACAACAGACCCAGGCCGAGGTGTGACGTTTACTCTTACTCCTCTTTTTTTTTTGCTTCATCCCTCAACAAAAAAGTTGAGACAAAAGCAAACAAAGAAAGATTAAGAGCAGGTTCACGCGTTCTGCACTGGAGAGCGGCCGAGCCCTGCCTTTCGTAAGCGTCGCGGAACGACACCGACACGATCAGCAAGGTTGCCGCGAGCACCAATCACGAGCCATGAAAGCAAGTGAAGATGCTCCGTCTTCGGACGCGAGAGGATTGGACAGCCCATCCTTCGCGAAATCAATCACTGTGCGTATGGGCGCGTAATCGTCGATGCAGCAGTTCAAGGATGATCGACAGGCAAGCAAGCAGCCAGCCAATCGATCATCTTTGCTTCACTCCACTTGACAGAAAACGCAGCTCCATGACTGCACGCCAGACAAGGGGCAATGCCGTAAACGACGTTGCTCTTGTACTCCACCAAAACACGCCCCTCAACCCGCATACGCGTGCAAGCTCACCTCTTCTCCCCATCCCTTCCGCCAGCCAGCCAACCAGCCAAGGCAGGGCCGCATCTCAAGACGCCAAGCCATCCTCGCTTCGCCGTGCTGACTGCCTCGTCTCGCCTCGCTTCACCTCGCGTCGCGTCGCGAAGCATCGCGTCGCATCGCGTGCGCCCGCGTGCGCCTTCGCCTCGCCCCAACTTACTTGCCGGCCATCTTTCCTTGGCGTGCGTGCGCGAGCTGCTGCTGCTCAACTTCTCCGAGGACGTCAGAATTGGGTTTTGGCCTCTGCGCCGCCAGCGATACTCCGGCGCCGCGCACGTGGGACCCCGCCTAGCCGCGCCCTAGGGCCCTCCTACCCCGCCCTCCGCGCCGCATCGGCCCGTACCCTAACCCCGGCCGCCGCCGCCACCCACCATTCTCGCCAGGCAGAGGAAAAAGGGTTGCGCAAGATGAAGAATGGGTTGCGCAGATGGATGAGGAAAAAGGGTTGTGCAGGATTAAGAATGGGTTGCGCAGGTGGATGGGGATGGGTTGCGCAGAATGAGTGGCAAGTTGACCTTTCTTTCTTTTCTTTTCTTTTCTTTTCTTTTCTTTTCTTTTCGTGGCGGATGGATGGGCTTATCGTGCACGGAAGGAGACGGGATTTTCTTGTTCAGCATCAACCAACTGCAACAGCAAGTAGTATGTGTTTTGGCGCTCCCGAGAGGGCCGATTTGATGACTCGGAGTTGGTTGATGGAGGGCCTCGGCAAAGCTCGTTCTGGCGGAAGGTTTACCGGTTCATTGATGGAAAGGAAGGCACGCGCTCGCCATCGCAGTTGCTGTTGCTTGCAGTTGCGTTGCCGCAGCCGCTTCGGAGATATGGGACGAGAGACTCATCAGCACCTTTTTCCGTATACCACACGCACTGTTGGCAGACGAACGAACGCGTGTTGATGGAGAGAAGGGGCGAACGCGAGAAGAAGCCAGAACAAGGACAAGAACAAGCTGCTCGCTGCTGCAGGCCAATGGCCCTCCCCTTTAGCCCCATGGCGCGCCAGCAAGAGCGACTGCGACTTACAGCTGCCAGCTTTCTCTTCGTCCATCCACCACGCTCTAGGCCCTACATCAACTCGTCTTCGTTCATTCGTCCCAACTTGCCAGACTTGTAGTACAACTCATCGGCACATCAGCCAGACCCTGCACTGCCCAAAATGCGTGCGTTGCGTCTCGCAACAGCGACTGCGACTTGACTTGCTTGACTCGAGCCCAGCACTCGCGCTCGTACGCACGCGCAACGATGAACGCTGCAGCGGCTGCGGCTGCTGCTTGCAGAGGCAGAACTACGCACGATCGTCGCTGGGCTTCACCCGCCCGTCTTCGATCGCAACAGCATAGCAAATCGGGTTTCTCTGTCTGTAGGGTGAACTTTCTTGCGTTCTCTGTAGGGTGAAGACGCGTGGGTGAAGAAGAGGAGACGGCAAAGCGAAAACTGCGAAACCAGGCTCTGCGTCGCCGCGCGTGTATCCAAGTCCTCGGTCGCTCTCTCCCTCGCGCGCGCGGGGGCGAGCGGGCCTGCGACGGGATCTTTCTCTCTTGTGGCTGGGCCTCGCTCGCGCGGCGGACGCGGGACGATGGAGGCGAAGCGGCCGGAGGAGGACGGGTCGAAAGATGGCCGCCGTCCCGAAATGCCTGCTCAAGAAGGCGAGGCTGTGCCCGTCTCGTACACGGTGACGACGGAGAGGAAGGACGGCGACAAGACCATGGAGGTGCAGGAGACGAGCAGCGAGGAGAGTATGAACAGCGAGATTGAAGCCGAAGCGAGAATCAAGGGAAAGGCGCTCGAAGAAAATGCACAAGTCCACATTGATGTCGAAGCCGGAAATGCACACGCCAACGATGGCGATACGACATCACCCAAAAGTCCACAGTTGAACCACGAGAGCATTGACATGGGCTCGAGTCCCACGAGCAAGCGGCGGCATCGTCGACGAAAGAGCAAGATGAATTCGTCGAGAAGTGGCATCTTTCAAATGCCCTCGCTTCGCAACGTGGACGGCGCCACAGAAATTGAATGGGCCGAGCTAAGCTCCCGGTCCATGGAGATCCCAAGCCTTGAATCCTGTTCAGAGTACCTTGTCAATGAAGAGGCCGACATGCAGGCGCGGCGCCAAGAGTCTCGAGGACTGTGTGGAACAGCCTATGACAATTTTCGCCTTGCAATGGTGGATATGCTTGCTTCGCTCGCCATTTATGCCCGCCACTCGTGTACGATGGACACTCTTTTGGTAGTCATTAATACGTTTGTGGCTACCTATGGAATGCTCGTCTTTATGGACGACGGCACAGATTACATTTTTGCAGTCAAGCTTGACTTTAGCTTTCTCGGTTTTGCCGTCATCTTTGTAAGTTTTTCCTTTTCTCCTCTTTGGATCATGGAAGGCTGGACGTCTACCTCGACAAACAGCTCGCTCGCCATTAGGGGAAAGAAAAAGAAAGAGAGAAAAGGACTTACGTGATCACTAACTCGCTCGCTCGCTCGCCCGCTTGTGCACAGCCTTTGTCATCGGCAATTACACTAGCGTACACACGGCGCGAGTCCGCCCTGCTTCGTCTGGCGGACTTTCGCGCCCTCGTGATGCAAAGTTGCCTCGCCACACTCACGTGGGAGTGGCCGCATCCGGAGCACCCAAAGCGCATGACGGGTCGCTGCTGTCTTCCCAATGGCTTCAACAAGCGTGTCTTGGAAGACCACATTGAGCTCGTACAGCTTGCCTTTAAATACCTTTCCATGCCGACAGTCGGCCACGGCCGACACCAAGTTTTTCCCAATTACCGCAAGGAGACAAAACGCGTACACGCCTTGCAGAACGACCTTGTCAAGAACTTTAACAAGGTGTTTAGCAAAATTTCTCACCATGCCGAAATCATGAAGCGTGCGGGATTTCCCTCGGGCGAAGCCTCACGCTTGCATCAATACCACTGGTATCATCAGCAGCGCATCGAGGAGCTCCGTGTGTCCAAGTCGTACCGCACCCCGCAAAGCATTCGATCTTTCGGTCGCGTGTACATTTTTCTCATGCCATGGATCATCTGGCCTTACTTTGGCTGGGTTGCTTCGCTCCAGACAACAACAGAGGATTACGAGACCACGTATGTGTACGCAGCCCTGTTGGCCATTTTCGTCTTTACCGTCCTGCACGGCCTCATTAATTCGCAGCGTATTCTCGAGGACTGCTTTGTGGGTGGTGGCTTTGACTCCATCAAGCTTGAGCTCGAGTTCGCCTCTTGCATCCAAGGTCTTTTTCTGCACTACCAGCACGCGGAAGCCACGCATTCGCATTTGCATAAAAATGAAGACGCAGACCTAACCGTGGCACGGCATGCGCCCGAGCTCCAGGTCTCTCGTGCCAAGCCAAGGTGATCATTACATTAGAATAAAGTCAGTATGCACCCACCCGTCAGGGCCACTGGCGCGTGTCTACATCCCTCGCTGGGGTGCTCCTCTCCAGGGTTCAAGGCAGGGTTGGAGTGGTACTCTGCACCCTCTCAAACCCTAGCCCATCGATCGCTCAGGCGCCACGCGACGTGCCGGCAGTTCTCAATCCCCCTCGCCCCCCGCCTCGGGCTGCCCGCCTCCGCGCTCGAAGTCCTCCCCGCCCCTTGCTCAGCTTCGCAGCGCGCGTACAGCGAGCACGTGCAGGCATCGCGTGGAGCGGACCACTTTCAGCATCTCTCGTTGGTCTCTTTCTCCCAAGATGATCGCGGTCAGCACGAAACTGGCATGGGCGGCCGCGCTCGTGGCCGTAGTGGCGACGACCCCGACGCACGGCCACGATGTGCCCAAGGGCCACTGGGCCGCCAAGGTGCCCGACTTTGAGCGTCTCGAGCGACACGGCCGCAAGCTGTCTCAAGCCTGCTTGGCAAAAGGCCGCACGCTCGACGAGGTCTGCCCGCTTGACCCAGAGGTGACCGAAGGCCCCTATGTGTGGGACGAGGCGCCCATCCGCGCCGACATGACCGAGGACAGAGACGGCGTGCCCTTTCAGATGCAGGTGACGGTGGTCAACTCTTCTTCGTGCGAGACCGTCGCCAACGCTGCCGTCGAATTCTGGCACTGCGACGCAGACGGCATCTACTCGCACTTTATCGCGCAGAGCACAAATTCAGGAAGCGCGACGGATGATTCGACCTTTTTGCGCGGCATTCAGTACACGAACTCGACGGGTACCGCGGTCATGAACTCGATCTTCCCTGGATGGTATCGAGGCCGCACGACGCACGTTCACATTCGCGTACACTTTAACATCGTTGCGGCCGAAGATGGCGAGAGCTACACGGGCGGAACAGTGACGCACGTGGGGCAGCTCTTTTTTGCGGATGATGTTGTGGAGGAGCTTGCCACGGATGATGCCTATGCGGACAATACGGTTTCAAAGACCTCGCTTGCTTCGGACAACATTTATAGCAACCAGGGCGGCACGTATGGGCTCATGACGATTGCGGAAATGAATGAGGGCGAGGGTATTCTGTCTGGCGTCGTGGGTTACGTGACGGTTGGCATTGACAGCGACACGGCCATCACCACAACCCCGGCTCCTGCCACGGCTCGTCCCTCTTCGTCCAGCCGTCTCACAACTTCTGCTTTCGCGCTCATTACCACGGTTATGCTGCTCGTGTCCTCTTGGCTCACCATGTGAGTGAGCGCAACAATCAATGCAGACTTTCTCGGCTGTGCCATCCCACTTTTAGTCAATTCCGAAAATTGACGAACTTCATTTTTAGCAGTCCAAACAAGGAAAGCCATTCATGGGAAGGTCAACAGCCATCCATCCATCCATCATCAAGATTGGCTTGTTCTGACAAGGATCATCGACTAAACACACGCGAGCAAGCCGGCCTGACAAAGTCCGTCTAAATCCGTCAAAGTCCGTCAAAGTCCGTCGCGTCCAAACAAGGGTCGCCTAGTTTGATTATATAAAAATGTTTTGCTTCTCCTGTCATCATTAGTGCTAGCTCCTTTCGTGTTGCTCTCGTTCTTGGCTTAAAGCAGGTGACTCCTTTGCTTCCCTTGAGCTCCGCGAGGCATCTGCGGCCATGCGCACGACTTGTGGCAGCTGCGCGAGTCATTTCAAGCATTGACCTCCGGTTTCGAAGCCGTTGAACAACTCCGACGTGACAGCGGCCATGATGACGCCCAGGTAGATGATCAGCTCCAGGTGAGGCACTGACTGCGAGTGTCACGTATTTGGCACTTACGGTGGCGCCTTTCTTCCAAGCAGTCGATGATGCTATGGCAGCTACGGATTCTCGCGGCTGTTTGACTCTGACTCCTCTTATCTGGCCCTCTCGGTCCACGAAACCGTGGCCTTATCATTCAGCCGCACGTAGTGCCATTTTTCCCTCGCACCGTTGCTGGCTTCGGCCGGGCGGCTCGGCTTGCAACAGCCACCAGCTCACAGGGACATGGAGAGAGCTCGGTCCTGATCCCAGTTTTTTATTGCAAAACGAGCAAGGTTTTTTGTCTGCAAAGCGAGCAAGGTTCTTGGCGCCATTTCTGGGAAAAATTTGAGCGACGATGACGCATGGCAGTGATCATATTTGCTCGTGATGAGGATGGGTAGCTTCAAAAAGAGGGACAAGGGGGCAAGGCGGCGGCTTCATCGTGAAGTTTACTTCCTTGTCAAGTCAATGTGCAGGACGATGCGATCATCATCACCGGCTTGAGTTTTCGCGCAAGGCTTGCACGGCAAGAAAATGGATGATAACGAGGCGGAACAAGGTGAAATGTGTCTCGAGGCCTTCTTCGCCCCCCCTGCCTCCACGTTACAGCTCCGCCCCTCGCGCCTGCGCCGACTGATTGGTTTGGTGGCAGGCCGGGCATGTCTATTTCTCATGGTGTAGACTCCTCAGGATACTCGGGAAGAGGAGGGACGGGAGGGAGGGTGGGGCGGGCGGTGACCCGCCACTTGCAGGCCACCTGCGCTCTGAATCGCAGTTCTCGCATTCCCCACTCGCTCCTCGCGTGACCTTGACTAGTATCGATCGAGCAGTCAGTCGCCTTGCGATCTCAGGTTTTCTGAGTCTGGCAGCCATGATGCTAAGTGATTGATCAACGGCCAGGTCCATTATGTGAGGTGCGATGAGGCGAGGTGAGGCGGGGCGAGGCAAGGCTCGCGAGATGACGTGATGTGACATGATGGATGTGACGACCTCCGCCCATCCTACCTGCTCTGCGTTCCGCATCTCTCGCGCCGCACGGACAATCACGAGTCCGCCAGGTCTCTCACGTCCAAATTCTTTCAAGTTCTCGTCCTTGTTATCCAAACCTACCTCAAAGCAGCGAGATCACGCGAAAGGTCGTCGAGTCGACACTCACCCACGCACGCACGAAGGAAGTTCGTCTCCGTCCATCCTCTACCTACTCACTCCAGCTCCCCGAGGCGAAAAAGGCTCGCGAGCCAATTCGCTCAGCCAGCTTGTTGCTTTCGCCAGCCAGGTGATCGATCGACTAATCTCACTCACCCGCGTCTTCGACCGCCGCCACGGTCTCGAGACCTGCCAAAGTCTCTCCTCTCCACCGGCCATCTTCTTCCCACCCTCCTCCTCCTCCTCCCACCAAGGCCTGCCGCCGGCTGCGGCGCTTTGCCCGCGCGCTCTCGCCTCCTCGCCGCAGCGCTGCTGGGTCGGCCCCGCTCCCGGTACTTGGGACCCACCCCCACAGCGGTCCGGCGCCCCCCGCAGCCGGGGGGCGCTGCTCCGACCGCGCGGCGCAGATAGATAGATCATCGATGCCGGGTCTCCGAGCGATGCGACGCGACGCGACGCGACGCGACGCGCGCGTCTGCGAGCGCACGCGCGCGCGCCTTGGGTTTGGGCGCGTCGTGCCCGGGCGCGGCCGCCGCGCCGGCGCGGGGAGGGCCGGGCCGGGCCGCGCCGCGCCGGAGGCCGCGCTGCGCCGGAGGTCTCGCCGGAGGCCTGGGCCGCAGCTCTGAACGCTGCCGCCCCACCCCGCGCGTAACAGGCAGAGTGTAAAGATAGAAGCGAAACAGCGAGGACCGTGACCGGGATTTCCCGGTCGCCCCCTCCGGAGTCCTGCCGCTCGCTCGCCGTCGCGCCCGCGTTTTCTTCGCGCTCGAGGAGGCGGCGGCGGCGGCGGCGGCGGCGGGGAGCGGGCGGCGGAGCGGCGAAGGCCAAGGCCAAGGCGAAGGGAGAGAGAGAGCCTCGAGAAAGGCGGCTGGCCGGGTGGGAGTGGAAGGAAGACTCGCGTCTCCTCCTTCGCTTTCTGCTCCCTCTCTTCGTCCACGGATGCAGCGAGACCCGCCTTCTTCGGCACGCCTGAGCTCGCGCTCCTTGGGTGAGTGAGCCTTTCTGCTCGCGCCGGGCCTTGCGCGCCCTGCGTGCGTGCTTGCGAGAACGCGACGGCGCTGAGTCGTGGGAGCGGCGCGTGACCCAGCCGACCCGGCGTCGCGGTCCGGCTTCTGGGAGCGGAGCAGAGTAGGAGCGGCGGAGCGGAGCGGCCAGTCAGCCAGCCAAGCCGGCCAGCCACCTGGTCAGCCAGGTGGGAGCCGCGAGGGGAATTCGTTTCTTTTCGTTTGCCGTCGCTCACTTGTTACTACTTGTCAGTAGAAGCACCCAGCTGGCCACACCACCGCCGCCGCTGACTCGAGCACCGACCGAGGCAGATGCTCACTGGCAAGATGGCGCCTGCCAGCCTAGCTGCCTGATTGCCAGCCTATCGGCCTGATTGCGAGCCGAGGCGGGGCAAGCAAACCCGAAACGGAGGCGACTGCGAGCAAGCAAGCAAGAAAGAAAGCAAGGAAGAAGGGAGATACAAGACCAAGAGAAAAGCAAGGATGAAGGGCTTCGCAGCAGCACTGGCGCTCGCCGTCTTGGCCGTGACGGCCGAGGCGCACGACGCGCCCAAGGGTCACTGGTCGGCGGCCATCCCAAACTTTGAGCGCGTGAACGCGCATGGACGCAGGCTCTCGGAGGCTTGCCTTGCTAAAGGCCGCGCGCTCGACGAGGTCTGCCCTCTGGACCCGGAAACAACCGAGGGCCCTTACGTCTGGGACGAGGCGCCCATTCGGGAGAACATCACAGAAGACAAGCTGGGCGTTCCCTTTGAGATCGAGCTTACCGTTGTGAATTCCACCACGTGCGAAGAAATTGAAGGCGCGGCCGTGGAATTCTGGCACTGCGATGCAGACGGCATCTACTCGCACTTTTACGAGCAGAGCACCAACACAGGCACCGCCACGGACAACTCGACCTTTCTGCGCGGTATTCAGTACACGAACGCTTCTGGTGTTGTCAAGATCAGCACCGTCTTCCCGGGCTGGTACGAAGGTCGCGTCACTCACATTCACGTTCGAGTGCATTTCAACATCACCGAGACAGATGGCGGAGAGTCGTACACTGGCGGCACCGTTTCGCACGTTGGCCAGCTCTTTTTCCCGGACGAGGAACGCGAAACAATTCACTCGACCTGGTACTACGAGAACAACACCGCCACGGTCATGACTCTTGCCGAAGATAGCATTTACTCAAACCAGGACGGCGATTATGGCCTCATGAACCTTACGGCATTGTACGCAGGCGAGGACATCACCGAGGGCGTCTTTGGCACCGTCACGGTCGGCGTTGAGAGCTTCGAGACCGACGAGACTTCCGACGGCGGCTCCACTGGTGGTGGCAGCGGCGGTCCCTCTGGCGGAGACATGGGTGGCCCTGGCGGTAACTTTAGTGGTGGTCCGGGTGATGGCAGCTTCCCGGGTGATAACACCACCCCTCAGCCCACGACCTCCTCGGGGACGGGCAGCCCGACCATGTGGCCTACCAATGCACCCTCAAGCGCCTCCTCGGTGCAGGCTTCCTTCATTGGTGCCTTCGTTGCCCTCATGCTCGTGCGCTAATATAAAAGCTCACAACATGCTCTGCAACTGTCATGTTTAGCTAGCCTTGAACACAATTTGTCCAGTCAAACGATCTCTTGCTTGATTTTATATTACAATTATTGGTTAGTCTTGCTTGCAGCGCACGTGCGTTTGCAAGTGAATTTCAGACAAAGCTCACTTGCCCGTACAAACGAGGGGCACACGTACGTAAATCAAGCCTTGTCAAAGGGAAAGGGTTCTTGCAGATTCTATACTGCAAAGAAAAGCTCATTTTTAGCAACAAATCACTCTCCGCGCAATGGAACTGCGTTCTTTGCAGAATCTCTTCATAAAGACCCATGCGAAGCTAGTGTGTACTCTTGCTTTCGTTTTTTTTTACTTCTGTCAAGACTTGTCCTACACTATATCGAACTTTGCGGTGGAGGACGCCATTATAAAAAAATGAAGGAAACTGTGCATTTGGTTTGTGCGTCTTTCGTCCTCTGTCCATAATGCCCAAAGCTGGGCCATATCATAGCAGGTATTCCAAGGGATCACCTATCCAAAGTACATCGCCTCACGTAGATCCTCGAAAATCTCCGATCGTGTTGAAAATAGACAAGCTATTGAACCGAGAGTTCCTCTTTTAATCACCGTGGAACCGACAGAGAACACAGATTAAACGCCATAGCTAACACGAGGCCGCGAATTAATGTGCAAAACGCCTTTTTGATGATCGTCTTTTCTGAAGAACCTCTCGTCTCCCTCAAATCATGTTTGATCTGTTGGTTTCATAGCTCCCTGAGCGCGATCGAGCATTCCACCAATCATCTCATCTCTTTACGTAACACAGGTCACATGTCGAGCGTCAACATTAGGTCGACCATACGACTGGATTCATGAGCTCTTCTTGCTATGATCGAGACATTCTCACCATTTCCCCACCAAAAAAAAGGTATGAAGTTATTTAGGCGTCCAAAAGTTTGACCTTGGCCGAGATGACGGCGTGGTCCGATGGAAAAGTAAGAGTGGGGAAAACAGCCTCTACAAAGGTGCGATCTCCCGTGTTGTCCTTGACCGTCGGAGTAGAAGCCTCCATCTGGTCCTTGTAAAAGAGGATAAAGTCCTTGGGGTTGACATCGCCCTTGGCGCGCACTTCCTCCTTGGTCACAGCCTTGTTAAGCTGTGGCTGCAAGAACGTGCGCGCGTTAAACGTAGTGTATTCCGTGGGTCGAGGCACGTCTCCCCACGTCGAAGTGAGGCCTTGCTCAACAAAGAATTTGCCAAATTCTAAGACGTCCTGGGTCTTGCCCGGCTTGCCCTCTTCATACGTGTTGGCATCGAGACCAAAGAGAAGTGGAATTCCGCTCTCCAGGTCCTCCTTGACGTAGTCTGTCACGGCCTTGACAACGGGAATCGTCGCAAGACCGTTGGTGTCGCCATGGAAAGAAGCCAGCAAAAAGGAGCGGGTGTCTGTGCCAGAGCCACTCGCCACAAGAAAGGCAGCAAGATCGCCCTCGGCAACGGGCACATCCACATCACTGGGAAACTTGGCAGCGACGGCATCTGTGACATCCTTGGCCGTACTCGCATCAAAGACACCCTTCTTGACCAAAATCACCGAAAGCTGATCGCGCTTCCCCGAGGTGACGGGCGCGAGGACTGAATAGCGCTGAGAAAGGGAAGGATGCTGCTCAAGACTCGTGATAAAGGCCCCTGCGACCTCTTGCAGAAAGATGACATCTGCGCTTCCGTATGTCTCGTCAAGCACTTGAAGCGTACGCACGTTCTTTTGCCGATTAAGCGCATTGCTCAGCTGCTTGCGCAGGTCTTGCCACGTTTCCTGTCCGGCCACCTTGTTGAGCATATGCACGAGAATGCCGTCAAAGGCGGCTGCACAAATCGTCTGAAGCGGCAAGCTCATGGCCTCTTCCTCCGGTGTGATGGCCGGGTACTTGGAGCGCTTGATGGGGAGCAAGAGGTCCGCAGGGAGGACTTCGACTTCCTTGCCCTTGAGTCGCACGCGCAGCTTATCCTTGAACATGAATGTCTTCCAGTGGGCCCACCAGTCTGCAAACGATGAAAAGGTGTCCTGGTAGCAGTTGATGGGTGTTGGACGGTACGCCTGCGAGCCATCGGCCAAATTGATGGTATTGGTGACGCGATCCAGCATGGATGCCAGGCGCTTGTTGCCAATTTCCTTGTCCTTGAGAAAGCCCGACACGATTTTGCGGTCGCGAAATTCATTGTTCCACTTGGCCTCGACAGCGTCCAGGTCAGTCCAGCCATAGGCCTTCATGAGCTCCATGAGCTCGCCGACCATACCATCGTTGATCACTTCCGACACGGGCACGTCGTCGTCGCCAGGGGCCTCAATGAAGCGCTGGACGTCCTCCATCATGCCATTGTACGCGTCGTCATCGTACGAGATCCAGTACTCGAACGGGTTGTTGTTGATGGCGGCCACGTTCCAGCTCGCCGCCTCCATGGGCTCCATTTGCGCAGCGCAGGTGGTCGTCGTCGTCGCCGTCGCCGCCGCCGCCGTCGTTGACGCCGCGCGCACGCAGACCGCGGACAAGGGCGCCAAGAGGATCGTTCGCAGGTGCCGCAGCCTGCGCGCGCTCTGGGCTCCCGCGCGCCCCGAGCTCTGCCGGAGCGGTATCGTGCTCGCCGCAAGGCGTGCCGGGCCCGCCGTCGCTGGCGTTGCGTGTCTGGCCGTGAGCCTTGCCACCGCGCTCTGCATCGATCTATCTACCTCTATCCTCGATCGAGCTGCCCTCGAGCCGGACCCGTGCCTCGCGCCGCGGGGCTCGCGCCTGCGCGTCTGCGCGGCGCGCCCTCGTCTCGCGCCCGCCGGCCCGGCCGTCCGCGCGGGCAGCGGCGCAGCGCGTCCGTCCGTCTGCCTGCCTCTCTGTCTGTCTGCAGCGAGGGCGGCGACCCGCGCAGCGCGTCGGGAACGCCGGGCTGACCGAGGGGGCCAGGGTTCCTAGTAGAAGTAGGTGTTCGAGGTACGCGTGGTCGGGGGAGGGAGGGAGGGAGGGAGGGAGGGAAGGAGGTGTCTATGCGCATGTCGTCGATCATGTGCACGTTGTCGATCGTGTGCAAGTTGCCCGTTTCCACAAGATCGAACGAAGAGCGACGAGAAGAAGAAGAAGAAGAAATAGAAGGAGCAGAAGAGCAAGAAGGAGAGATTGCACAACCAACAAACGTGAACAAATTACTATGGCTACTGCTATCGCTGCTGCTGCTGCTGCTGCTGCTGCAAGAGTTGTTGATGCAGGAACTGAAAGGAAGCCGACTGCGGCTGGTGAGACATGGCGTCAGAAAACCCAAATGGGGCGCTAGCCCCAGGGCTGCTCATGCCCGATTGAGACGGCTGCTGCTGCTGCTGCTGCTGCTGCTGCTGCTGCTGCTGCTGCTGCTGCTGCTGCTGCTGCTGCTGCTGCTGGTGTTGGGGGCCAAGGTAGCCGAGCGAGTGCGTCAGCGTCTGCATAGACGGGAACGAATGGGATCTCGGCAAGGGCCCAGGCGATGACAATGACGACGACGAGGAGGAGGAAGGCGGAGCTGCCGTCTCCGTCGAAATAGAACCCACCGAAAAGTCACGAGCGCCAGAGGTCTCGAGAGGAGATGTGGGTGTCGCCGCGGCAGTAGCCGCAGCGAGCGTGAGCGCCGCACTTACGGCAGCATCTCGGTGTTGTTGTTGATGATGTTGCTGCTGCTGCTGCTGCGATGCATTGGGAGAGCCAAATTGGGGCACGCCCATGCCGCCCACAGACGCGGAAGCAGGAGAAGGCGACGATGAAGGACGCATGGACCGGTCCGGCACAGCATGCTGCGGGTGATGGGGCGAAGCTGCCGTAGAGGAGGCGAGCGAAACGGAGGAAAACGAAGACGGCGAGGAAGCTGGAAACAAAGAGCCCGGCGCCATATTTCCCAAGGAACGTTGGTGAGTAAAAGGGGAGATATGATACTGTGTGATCGCCTGAAAGGCATTCACCAGCGAAGGCGGGGCAGACTTGCGGGCAATCTTTCTCTTGAGCTCACGAAAAGGCATGGTCGCAGCGGACGAAGCCGGCGAAGAAGTCTTGCCGCGTGTGGGACTCTGCGTGTCGGAGGAAGAGGCCGCCACCGAGCCTGTAGACGATGACGCGGTGCTTGACACACTTGAAGACGATGTCGACCGACCAAAGACGGGATCCTGGCCACCGCTAGATGCTGCAGACTGCTGCTGCTGCTGCTGCATTGCTGCCATGGGCAAGGAGGCGGACTTGCGCTTCTTGAACTTGGAGACAAAGCTCCAACCCGGAGAATGATCAGCGCGCGCCGCGCCCACCATACCTTCCATGTCCGCAGGGACACCGCTCGGTCGCTTGGCGCCCTTCTTCTTGGCCTTTGTCGTGGAAGCCGTCCGTTGCGATCTGGTGCTGCTATTGTCGTCCTCATTTGTGGTGACCGAGAGATTGTCGGCGTCTGGATTTGACTCGCGCTCGCGCAGACGCTTGAGCGACTGATAGCGCACCTTGACACTGTTTTCTGTGCGTCCAGGCATGGCGCGCGCAATTTTAGCCCAGCGTCCGCCAAGCTCGCGATGGAGACGTTCGAGCTCTTTATCCTCTTCCTCGGTCCAGTTGCCGCGCTTGATGGTATCGTCAAGAAAGTTTTGCCATCGCTCTCTGCATTGCTTGGCATTGCGTCCTTCGATGGACTTGGACACCCATGTCCAATTGAGCGAGGGGTCCTCTTGCTTTTCCTTGACCTTTTGGCGCAGGAGCTCGTCCTCTTCGGGCCGCCAGAGTCCCTTCTTGAGCCCCGGCTTGAGAGACTTGCGCCAGCGTTGCAGACATTGTACATTGTTGCGCGTGCCAACGACAGCCGCGATTTCTTTCCAGCTCTTGTCTCCGAATTGGGCCACCGCGAGCCGAAGACGCTCGTCCTCCTCCTCAGTCCACCTTCGTGAGCTTGCATTAGTACTGCGACTTCGGCGTGATGCTTTGAGCGCCGACGCGCCGGTCGCCGTCCCCGCGCCTTGTCCGTTTCCGGACGCGGAAGTGAGCGACGACCCGGACCCGTCCTGCGATCCAGTTGCGGCCGCCTCGTGTGCTGCATTCGCCGCAGCCGCTGCTGCAGCCGCGCCATGGTCTGACGACTTGCGGCGCCCCCCGCCGAGCATGCGGCTGGTCGTTTTGGCAAGAGAGGCCGGCGTTAAACCCAAGACAAACGAGGACAAGCCACTGAACTGCCGAGACTTGCCGCCCGACGAGGACTTGGTGCTCGTACTGTTCGTGCTGGTACTGTGGGGGGCAGGGGGCGGAACCGCGGTGTGCGACACAGCAGGCACGGGCACTTGTTCATCTTGTTGCTCTACCTTGAGCTGCTGCTGCATCTTGAGTCCTCCTTCTTGAGCTGCTCCATGTTCCTTCCCGTCAACAGCCATATCTGATGATGGCTGCTGGGCCGCCGGAACTTCGCCCGTGGCGCCTTGTTTTGCCGAGGTCTCGAGCGTGGCGAGCGAAGCAGACGAGGAGCGCTCGGGCAAGGATTCCGAGGGAGCGCTTTGGTTTCGGCTTAGCGTGGATACAAGCACCGAAGCGTCGACCTCGGGCTCGTCACTCGTGTTGGCGTCTCCGCTTGTGGACATGGCCGAGGATGGCACGTCGTTTTGCTGTATTGACGCGCTGCCGTCCATGTCGACATCACCGTCTGCGTCGTTGAGGGCAGACGGGCGAGCTGCGGCTGCGGCAGCGGCGGCAGCAGCCGCTGCGGCAACTGTGGCCAGGCTTTGTGCATTGTTGTTGCTGCTTCCCGCGCTATCATTGTGCTGGAGAGGTTGGCGCTGAGGATGCGCGTGGCTTGCCACACTGGATGTTGTGCTTTCGGCAGACGAGTATGTGCTCAGAGAAAACATGGGTCCGGATGCAGCATTATTCGTGTTTCGATCTGCTTGCGTGGACGTAGACATTCCCTGGTTGGGAGACATCATGGAGCTGGACGATGACGCGAGCGAGGCCGCCGTCGAGGCGCCTGCGAGAAGGGCAAAGTTGGGAAACATGGAGAGACGTCCGAGGGCATCCGAAGGCGACTGCTGTGAGCCGGCCAGAGCGACTGCGGTTTCGGCGAGGCCGTCCATGGGGCTGCCGGGCCGCAGTGCAGAAGCCTGCGCTCCGCTGGGGGATGCGCCTCCGTCGTTCATGCTCGAAGTGCTTGAGGTGCTCGAATTCGACGGCGAAGAGCGCGCGCTCATGTCGAGAGCAGGACCGAGCGAGAGCGAAAGTCGAGGGCGCTGGTGCTGTTGTTGGTGTAGTTGCAGTTGCTGCAAGAGCTGTGGGTGATGTTGTTGGTCTTGTTGCGACGCTTGCGCCAGTTCAAAGAGGCCTGCATTGGTCACTCTCGGTCCACCTGCGCGTTGCTGTTGTTGTTGTTGCTGCTGCTGCTGCTGCTGCTGCTGTTGCTGCTGATCGAGGCGCTGTCGAAGCGACTTGAGGAGCATTTCCGGGGTGCTGGAGGCCGCAATGTCTCTCCGCCAGTCCATGCCGATGTTGAACTCATTGCTGGTGTTGGTCTTGTCCGGATCTGGGCTCGCGCCACCGCGAGACAGATTGCCGGGAACGGGATCATCGTTGCCGTTGCTGCTGTTGCTGTTGGCGTTGGCGGTGCCGCTCGCAGGGTAGGCCGTCTCGGAGCGCTTGGCGGCGGCAACCGCTGCTGCGAGGCGCGCCGACAGCTCGTGCATGTTGCTCACGTTGAGCTCCGGCAGCATCTGGGGCCGGGCGTCGACGCCGGGCAGGTCCATTGGCGACCTGTCTCGTCTGCGCGGCTGCTGCCGCTCCGCTCGCTCCAAGCAGCAGGCCGGCTTGCTCGTCTCCCCGTCCGCGCGGCTCTGTATGATCTGATCTGTCTGTCTTGCTGTCTGTTTCTGCCTGCGAAGGTGGCAAGCTGGCTAGCTGGTTCGCTGCGTCCTTCCTTCCTCTCCTTCTTTCTCTCTAGCGGGCCTGCTTCCTCCTCGCCTTCAATCAATCGACGACGATCCCAACGCGTCCGTCCGCGCCGAGGCGTCGCGTCGCGTCGCGTCGCGTCGCGAGAAGCCCCGCGCGAAAGTCGCCAAGCCTGCCCGAGCAGAGCGAGCGGAGCAAGCCAAGCAAGCGGGCTTGGCCTAAGCAGAGCGGAGCAGGGCGGCGTCGCTCGCCCGCTAGCTGCAGCTAACTAAGCAGGGGCTCGTTCGAATCCCGCCCGCGCTTCCCGCGGGGGCGCGGCCTGCGGCGCTGCGCGCGCGCGCGCGCTCGCTGCGCGCGGCGCTGCTGCTCGCGCGCCTGCGCGTCCGCCCGCGTCCTCGCTCGCTCCCTCCCGCCCGCCTGCGGCGGGGCGCGGCCGCGGCCGCCGTCTCGCTCGGGCTCGCGCGGGTCGGGCCGGCCGGCTGGCTATAGGAGTCTGTCTCTCTGTCTCTCTCTCTCTGCGCCTGTGTCTGTCTGGCTGTCTGGCCGTCCGGCTGTCTCCCACTGTGCCGCCGCGGCCGCACAGTGGCCTATGCGCCATTCCGCACTTGCGGCGCGCTTTGCGCCAGTGTACGCCGCGCGGCCCGCGCGCGCCGCCTTTGTTCGGGTTCGCGCGCGCGCCGCAAGTGCGGAATGCGCGCATAAGTCACTGTGCGCGCGGCCGACTCCTCCCCGCCCCGCGCCCAGGCTGACCACCCGCGCGTGTCCCCTCCCTGCTTCCTGCCTTTCTTTCTTTCTTTCTTTCTTCTTTCTTTCTTTCTTTCTTTCTTTCTTTCTGTCTCTCTGTCTGTCTGTCCAAAAGGCTGCAGCCAGCAGGAGGAAGCCGAGCGCGCACACGGACAGACAGGCTCACAGACTGACAGCCTGACTGACTGACAGACTAACTGACTGACTGACGACACATGGCCAGACCAGACGGCCAGCCCGGCGCGCGGGCCCGAGCCGCGCCGCGCCCGCCTCCCGCGCACGGCCGTCCGGCAGGCAGGCAGGCTCAGCGAGGGCGCAGCCGTAGCCAGACAGACAGCTGCGCTGCAACAGCAATGAACATGGGAAATAGAAATAAAAATGAAAAATGAAAAAAGAAAGTTTTCTTTTGGCTCACGGTGTCCTCGCTCGCAGAGACAAGCAAACTTTCCTCGGCGTGGCCGCACTCTTTGCGCGGCCCGCCGCGCACACCCGCCCCCGCGGCCTCCCTCCTTCCCTCCTCTCCTTCCGCCCGCCCGAGCGCTAGGCTGCGGCCAGCAGCGCGGTCCCGTGCGCAGCGAGCCGGCCTGGCGGGCGGCCGGGGAGGCGCGAGGGAAGGAAGGTAACTACCGGCCGCTGCCGGAAGCAGCCTAACTACCGAACGAGGCGACCCAGCCTAACCGCGGGGGAGGGCGCTTCCTCCCTTGGCCGCTGTCTTTGCACACTTGGAGCGCGCGAGAGATCGACTGGCCGAAGCGCGGATCCACTGTGAACGAATGAGCCGCAAGTGCGCCAGAATCTTCGGTGGCGGCGCTAGCCAGAGAGAGATAGACAGACAGACAGACAGACAGACCATGGAGACAGAATCACATGACGGACGGCGAGCAGGACGCCCGCCATCGATGACGACCCGCAGACCGAACGCGAGGCGCAGCGCGGCGGCGCGGCGCAGGGTGACGAGCAGCTGCTCTGCGGCCTGCGGCCTGCGATGCGATGCGCAGCGAGTGCAGTGCGAGCGAGCGAGCCAGCGCGAGCTGCGATTTGAATCGAGGCGGAGCGCGAGGAGGGCGACGATGACGACGACGACAACAATGATGATGGACGACCGATGAAGCGCGCTCGCTTGCTTGCTTGCTTGCTTGCTTGCAGTTGCCAAGATGGACCGGAGCAGCGCGAGAGGGAGCAGCGAAGGAAGCAAGTGGAGCGGGATGGCAACGCGCCAGGAAGCCAAAATGCGAACGCCACAGACAGCTAGAGCTAGCTAGCTAGCTAGCTAGCCATGGCCGCTAGCCAGCCCGCCAGCCAGCCCGCCAGCCGGACAGCCAGCCAGCTGACTTGGCAGTGGTGGTCGCCAACAGCAGCAGCTGGCAACAGTGGCAGCAGCCAGAGCGAGCACAGGCAATCAGACCGCCGCGGCCGCGATCACGGACACGCACTGAGCTAGCTGCCTGTACTGGCCGCTGCGAACGAAGATTTGAAAAGCTTCAAATCGATGCAAGGTCGGTCGTGTTCGGCGGCCCGTCATGGTGGACAACTCGAACCAAACCATCGCCAGCAGCCATGGCAGCTGCAGCAGCCAGCCTGCAGCACAGCCAGCCAGCAGCACAACCAGCAGCAGCCATGCGTGCAGTAAGTGCCGCCGCTGTCCGAAGCCATCAGGACAGCCTGCCTGCCAGTCCCACTAGCCAGAGAAGCAGACTCTGGCTGGTGGACGACCACCACTCGAAACTCGTGCCACCACTGCCACTGTCACTGCCACTGCCGTCAGTGGTGGCGGGGACAGGGCCGCGGACTCGGCACGGCTGCGAACTGCCAAGGCGAGGCGAGGCGAGGCTCCCTTTGCCTCCAACTTGGTCCAACTAACTTTCTATCTTTCTCGCGCTCTGCCTGCAGTGGCAGCTGGCTGGTTGCCTGCCAGACGCCGCCAACCAACTCGAACTCGCGACAGCGACCAGGCAGAGGCACGCGTCCGCAGCCTGGTGCAGCTTGCTCGCTGCAGCTGCTACCGTGACGACGTCGCGGCGCGTCGCGGCGCGTCAACGAGTCGCCGTCGCCGTCCCTCGATGGCAGCTGCGCGCCACGCCGGGGGAGGAAGGGGAGGGGGGGATCGCGAGCTTTGAGGCCGCGCCAGTAGTGGCATGGCCACGGCGGCGTGCGTCCGCGGGCGCGTGCCCTCTCTGTTGTCCCTCCTTGACGGAAACTAGATCGAGCGGCCGGCCCTGCCTCGAGGACAGGACACGCTCGCACTCTGGTCTTGCCAGGCGTGGTAGGTATAGGTACATATATTATAGTAGCACGTAGTCTGCTTCCACATCTTACTAGTTGCCATCAGCCTTGCTGGCTACTGCTGGCCGGACCTCGCTCGCCTTGCTTGATGCTGGTGCGCGCTCTGCTGTTTGTTCGCCGGGCTGGCCACGGGCGGCCGTACTCGCCGCCCGTGGCACCTGCCACGGCTGGCAGGTGGCGGGCGGAAAAAGAGCGGCCTGGACTGGCTGGATCATGCGTGGCCCGAGAGACTCTTGAGTAGGCCTCGTAGCTTTTGTCACGGCTTTTGCGTGGCTGGAATCCTGCCGTCCCCGCGACTCAGAACTGGACTGGACGTGGTGGCAGTTGGTCGCGACCAGGCCAGGCCGACCATTGTGCATTCAACCAACGCTCATCGATCGAGATTGTTTTTTCGGAGCAGCTGCACCAAGGAGCGAGCGACGGCGATGGCGATCGCGAAGCAGCGAGCAGAGCCTCGGGGTCCCCGCATGCTGCGGGTGTGCGGCGAGCGGGGATACTAAAATGTGTTGTGCAAAAAGGTGTGCACACGCTGCGGCACGCGCCGGCCAGCTCAGCTCCGCATTCGAGCAGCCAGCTGCAGCAGCCAGCCAGCTTGTGCTGGGAAAAGGAGGGTGTGTGCGGAAAGTAGCAAAAGCTCTTCAGAACCAAACGCGAACGGACGCGAGTGACGTGGGCGAGTGCAGACGAGCAACCCGGACGGACGAACCGGACGGACGGTGGAACGCGAGCACGAACGATGTTGCTGCTGGTCGACATCCCCGGCGATATCATCCTCGCGCTCGACGTTGATCCCACTTTTGCCGTAGCCGACGTGCTTGAGCTCGTCGACGAAGAGGTACCTGGCCTTGATATTCTTGCCCTCGAAGCGCGCACTCGCAAGTCTGCCTCGCGCAAGCAGTTCACGGCCGATGACGAGGGTACTCTTGCCGACCTCTTTGATTTTCCTTTCATCTTTGAAGTTCGTCTTATCCTTGCCGACGACCAAGAGGATGCAGAAGAAGACGACGAGAATGGTGACGACGTGCTCGCAAGGGCTGAAGGAGACCTTCTCGCGTTCGATGACAACGAACTACCACCACCATCAGCAGCAGTAGCAGCAGCAGCCTCTACAACAAGGAGAAAACCACGCACCAAGAAAACCATGAAAAAGAAAATGGCGCAGCCCACCATCCCCTTGACCGTCAAGACTCTGACGGGCAAAACTATCTACCTCGACACCTTACAAGGAGAAACCTGGGGTGAAGCCAAGGAACGCATTTTTGATCGCGAGGGCATCCCTCCCGACCAGCAGCGCCTTATCATTGCCGGCCAGCAAGTGCTTGATGACCAACTCGTCTCCGAAAATGGATCAAGTGTCGACGCTTCTCTCGTACTGCGTCTGCGCGGCGGCGAAGCGCCTCCCACGGTCCCAGACACCATTGCTCGCATCTCCTCGGCAGATGAACTCGATATTGCCTATTTGAACGCCTACGGCCCTGCCAAGGCAGTTGCCCCCAAAGAGACCTTTATTCTCACATTGATGGCCTTCGCAGACGCTATGGACCCCAGCGGGGCCACAGGCGGCAACGTCCAAGTCGGTATGCACGGCCCGGTCCTTCTTAAGCGCAACCAGAGCTATCCCGTTCACCTCGACTTTGACCAAAACTATTTTCAGTGCGCAGAGCCCGAAAATCTCCTGCTTTGGACAGGAACAAAGTCGATGGTCTCTTTTGCCGTAACCAGCATCATGCAGGATGCTGTGCGCTCCCACATCATCACAGCCTGCCTGACGCTGCCCTCTGGCGCCCAAGCTCGCGTCTTCTTCTCCGTTGGCGTTCAGGGCCAGAGCGCCAAGCCAGAAATCGCTCCAGACGATTTCTTTGCGGCTCAGACCGGTGCGCGTATTGAAAAGGGTTCCACCGGGACAAGCTACTCTGTCAAAGATCTCCGCAAATTTTTAACCTACATGAGCGGCCTGCAGACTCCCTCGCTGTCAGCGGTCCGGCCCGGCATGCAATACGCTCCGCCTGCACCCGACATGGCTTCTAGTGACGAGGGCACATCCAATCGCGTCCTTCCTCAAGACTTTGCCCTTCATTTACCGGACTCCAACAAGTATGACCACGACATTTTTATCTCGTATCGCCGTGCGCAGCTCGACTTTGCGGATCGTCTGCGTTTGCACCTCGAGCGATTCGGCTATACTGTCTTTCTCGACGTCAGCGATGACCACGGTCTTGGTGCGGGCAACTTTCGAGCCCAACTTGATCGTGCTGTCAAGCGCTCCCGCGTACTTATGCCTCTCTTTACGGCGGCGCCTTCCGGCGGGGTGGCTCCGGCCTCCGAACTCTCGTCTGCAACGCTCATGGCCAGGAATCACGCCAACGGTGTCACCGATTGGTGCCTTGAAGAGCTTCGCCTGGCGTGCGCCAATCCCAAAATGCTCATTGTTCCCGTCTTTCGCGAGCACGTTGACATTGGCGCCGAAATGAGCGTCCTTCCTGACGGCCTGGACCGCGTCAAATCGTCCAACGCGCTCCCCATCTACGATGCCGTCTTTGGTATGTGCGTGCGCAAAATCAATCGCGATATCCAGGACTTTTTTGCGGCCTCCAACCCCGGTGCTCTGGCAGGCAAGCGCCCTTCACGGCGATCATCGGCAGCCTCTACGGCCTCGCGTCTTTCCCAACGCATTATCCGGCAGCCAGCACAAGATCGAAGTGGATGTCTGATTTGCTAGCACATACATAACGCATGTGAGATTTTATACAAACTATCAAAAGAGAGCCATTTTGCGCTACGAAACATCACCGTCACTCCACGCTCCACTCCGAATTCCCTTCTCGATGAATAGTCTGCCGATGGTTTTCGTTTCTGCGTGCGGTGGTCACGTCACGAGCAAGTTTCACAGATGACGGCCAACAGAATTTCGAGACACTTGCCAGAATAACAAATTTAATTGGCATGTGGCGATCAAACGCTTATCGAGCCGAGTCTCGGGCCAGACGGTCCGCCTTTGGCGCGGTGAGCGTGCGCGCTCAGCCAGGCTAAATTGGCTTCGAAAGAAATGCTGCCATCGATCGCTCACACCAACAAAAACACCATCGAAATCATAACCAAAATTGAAAAATCAGTTGCTGGCCGCAGCGCGCAAGAATATGACTGCCGGTGGAGCGGGGGGGGCGGGCGCCGCGCCGGGGACCGCGCCCGGCAAGACCGCACCCGCCTCTGCGCCATCGACAACGACCACGGCAGCTGCGCGACCTGTCATGCACGGCAAAACCGTGGTACGGCCCATCGTGTACGGGTCTGTGGCCTTCTTTTTGGGCAAGCGCAGCACGGAGGATGCCACGCACGAGTGGAGCATATACGTTCGCGGTCTCGATGACGAGGATCTTTCGTACATGATCCGTCGCGTCATCTTCACGCTGCATCCAAGTTGTCAGGTCCCCGTGGTTACGTGCGATAAGCCGCCCTACGTTGTGACACAGTCCGGCTGGGGCGAATTTGATGCCAAAATCACGGTCGTGCTTCGGGATGAGGACGAAACCTCGTTTGACATGATTCACTTTTTGCGTCTCTATCCCGCCGGAAGCTCGGCGGCAAATGTCGCAACTCTGAAGAAGAAACCCGTCGTTGAGGAGCGCTACGAGGAAATTATCTTTCATGAGCCAACCGAGGCATTTTACAAGACACTCTCTGATCATGACATCAACAAGTTGCCGCGAAACGTCTCGCCTGAGCAACTCCGGCCCTGTTTCACAACAGTATCCGAGACCGAATGTATGAAGTCTCTTGTGGCGGCGCAAAAGTTTGTTTCTCAGGAAATCGACCGCACCTGCCAAGAGCTCTCTGAAATGTCTGCGCTCGTCACTGAGCTGCGCGAGATCAAGAGCGAGGCGGCAAAGACAAGTGCAGCCTCAGGGAAAAACTCCACTGCTACTGCGACGTCTTCCTCCTCCTCCTCCTCATCATCATCATCATCATCCACAGCGCAAGCGCGTCCGCCAGGTCAGCAAGGTGTTGCATACGCGGGCTCAGCGCAGTAGCCTTGGTCTACGTCCAGCCTTTTGGGCCCAAAAAAACAGTAAGCTAGTCATTCATTCGTATCAACAGCCACACAACATGGCGCGCACTCTGTGCTCTCTCTCTTTTCTTGTCCTAATCACATGTGTCACAAACCAGTATTCTTAGAACTGTCGCTTGGCTTGATGTTCCTCCACAACGTGATGCAAACCCTTGGCAAAGTAATAAAAACTTAAACCCGTGAAAAGGTGCCAGCAGCCATGCGCAATACGCAGCCAGTCTGTATCTTCATCGAGGCCCTTGACAAATCCCATCACGCCCAGACCGAGAAGAGCAAACGCGCGGCTAAAGGCTCCCTCCGGATTACGGCTTAATGACGCACGTATGGGCTGATTCTTATAAAGGTATATCGCAAGCACAGCAGATGACGCCAGCACGGGGATCAACGTGCATTCCAGACGCCACGGCCCAATCTCTTGTAGCAAAACGGTCAATAGTAAAAACCCCGTGCGAACCTGCTGCATCGTCTGCGAGTCGATCGTCGCGTCGAGCACATACAGCTGCACCGATACAAAGCTCAAGATTGCGAAAATATTGTCCAGACGATGCCAGTTTCCCTCAGTCATGCCCAAGACAGTGTTGTCGATCGTGTCTGCAAGATGGTACAGGGTAGAAAACACGATTGTAGCCATTGCAATGATAGATGCGCTCACTGTCCCGTTGCGCCACGTTGAAAGGGCGACAGGGATTCCGCTCAAGTTTGTCAAAACTGTTATAATTGTCATTGCGCGCACCTCGGGCGACCACACCGTAGTCCCTCGCTCAAAGTGGTGAAACCAGCGCATGCCTCGCGTTGCATGATTGCACTTCCCGCCCTCAACTAATGGACGCAAGCAGCACCAGCGACCCATATTCCCGGCACCTGCAGCGTCTCGAGCAAACAAGGGCAATATTTTGGGGGCCATGAGGATAGAACTCAGTGCTGCCAAGCATGGGATCCCAAAGGCAATGCTCGCAAGTCTATTTCCACGACACGCCGCACAAATGCTAGCCACGCCCGGAAGTGCCACGAGCGGCCAGGCCAAAGCAGCCCAAAGTCTCTGATCCGGCGAAGCTGTGTGCGCCATAGAATCGGCATCGGGACCCATCTGCATGTCGTCAAAGGCCGGCATCAACAGAGACAAGGTCGCGAGCGCAATTGCAGTCACCAAAAGGACGCTCATTTCGAGCCGCAATCGTCGACGTAGCAAAATGGTTGCACCCATTGCCAAAAGTGGAATCAGCGTGCTCTGTAGAGGCCTCCACAATAGCTTTTCTTGCGCAAAGGTAATGATAACGGCAAAACAATACTCTACGACTTCTTTTGTTCGCCTTTCAGCGCTGCTTCCCAGACATACGGCGCTCAGCATCGAGCATAAATGCATCAAGCTTGCAACATTGGCCACACGCATCCATCCCAGAGGGCTCAAATCCAACATCTTGGTGCAGCGCATTTGCGTAGAAGCACAGCCCAAAACTGCAAGCACGGACGCGATCCGAGTGAGAACCAAGGTTTGGTCCGGAATATCTGCAAAAATAAGTGTTTCGCCCAAAAGAGTCACGACGGCAATGATACAGGCAAGTGCCGCGAAGCCGCCGGCCTGCACGTCAGCGTCTCTTCTCTTGGCGCTGCCGCGCGCCAGCAGCGGGCGGTCCTTTTGCTTCGTGTCTTCCTGCACCCATTTATAGCCATATCCGGCAGCCCCGCACGATGAAGGCGCTGCGCCAGTCCCTAGTGGTTCGCAGCACGCCATCACATCGCGGCGTCCGCCGCCCGCCCTGGCCTCAGCGCGAGCGGCGCGGCAGGCGAGCACGAGGACGAGTGCCACGAGGGCGGCGGTCATTTTGACCACCATCTTCGCCATCATCTCGCGTCGCGACGAGAGCTCTCGCCGTCCTCTTTGCAGGCGCCGGGCCAGGCGCTGCTGCCCAGCTCGCTGCCTGCCCGGCGGCGGCCTCTCGCGAACGCCGTCGTGCGGCCTGCGCGAGCAGACCTGGTTCACGTTCTACGTTCTGCGAGACAGACGCCAAATTTTCAAACGTCGTTTTCAAAACAGAAAACAGAGAGCACGATGACGAAATTCAAAATCCGCTGGGCAGAGAAGGCGGCCAGCAGACCTTCATTCAATTCAACGGCCGGCCGGCTGGCGACGCTGACGACGGCGGCGACGGTGGCAGCGACGGCGGCAGCATGGCGACGACGGAAGCAGGCCCCGCGGCCGGGACCAGGCCCGGCGAGGCGAGTGCAGATCGACTCGGCAGCCAGCTCGACGAGCTGCGAACGACGTCCGGTGACGCGAGCCCGCGGCGCGACGAGCAAGAACTCAGAGCGAGTGCCCCGCCTCCGCTGGCAGACAGCGACGAGGAAGACGAGGACGGGGAGGACGAGGACGAGGAACAGCACGAGGACGGAGAGGAGGTTTGCGATGTGACAAAGTCGAATCAGCATGAAAAGGCACAGAATAACGTCCCGATGAAGAACGCCGAGGTGCCGCCAACGCCAGTCGGGGAGGACGGCCCAACGCTCATGGAGCAAATGCAAGCAGCTAGCGAGGCCGCTCAAGCGAAAATCCAGGCGCAAAAAGATGCAGAGCGCAAACGCATGGACGAAAGCTTTGGCGCAGGACTTGCAGACGCCATGAAAGCCAACCTTCGGCGACAGAAAAACCGTGCTGCAGAGCTTGACAAACTCAAAAACCTGGGCAACACAGCCTTTAAGGAGTCCAAGCTCGACGAGGCACGCACCACATACACGCGTGCCATCGAGCACTGCAAGGCCTCTGGGTTTGAGCCCGGCTGGTATGAAGACGAGGCTGCGCTCTTTTGCAACCGTGCGCTCGTGGCACTCAAGCTTGGCGATGCCAAAGCTGCAGAGGCGGACGCAACAGAGGCCATTTCGCTTCGACCCACATGGGCCAAAGCCCACGTCCGTCGCGCACTCGCTCTTCGCACGCTTGGCCGTCACCAAGACGCCAAACAATGTCTCGAGCGCGGTTCGTCAAAAGTGAGCGCCAAGGAAAAGCCTGCTTTGGAGCGCGAATTCCAAAAAATGTACCCAGACGCCTACGATGTCTACAAGATGCCGGTCATTGGCGGAAACAAACAGCGCGACAGTAGTAGCAAAGAAAACAAGCAAGGCACAAACTCTAAACCCAAAAGCGAAGACGCCAGATGGGAGATTCCAGAGGTGCAAAAGGTAGTGCGAGAGCTGGAAAAGGGCGACTGGGCCAACCAAAAGCTTCAAGAAAGAATTCTTGCCAACCCAATCCTCGCACGGGGCATGGCGGATCCACGGAGCGCGGCCCTTTTCCAACGCATCCAGGAAAACCCGACAGCCGCAATGAAGGAGTATGGTACGACACCTGATGCTCGCGCGTTTATCGAAGAGTTCATGAAAACCTTGGGTGAACACTTTACTGAGATGGGCACAGAGCTTGAAAAACAGCAAGTTCAAGCTGCTGTCGAAGCCACAGCACCAGCGGTCATGACGCAGGAAGAAGCCAAGGTCCAGCGCGAGGTGAAAAAGGTCCTGGCTCGCGACGATTTACGCGAGATTCTCTCGGACCCTGAGACGCAAGCTGTCATGCAAAAGTGCGCTGCGGACCCTACCAAGCTGCAGGAGTACATGCAGGATCCAAAGTGGCGCAATCGTTTTGCACTGATGCGTGACAATGGTCTCATTCGATTCGAGTAAGACTGCTGTAGTTTTTTCTTATAAATAATAAACAGCAAAAACCTTTGATCTTCTGCGTCACCGCTCATCCGAAAAGAAGGAACGCCGAAGTCAGAACTGCGTTTTTGGAATTCAGAAAGATCAAATAAGGAAAATGCAATTGATACTTTTGCATGTGAAATGCAAGGTTTTGTATGATACACAGGCTTGTGGTACAAAGTGATGCCCCCGCCCCCCTCCCAGAGAGGACAATCGTTCTCAAGCTTTTGCTTTTCTAAGAGGACGGCAGTCGGTTGCGTGAAATGAGGAAAAAGGCATAGACGCGCTGACAAGGATCTGTAAAATCTGTCGCGGCGAGGTCATACATGCCAGCTCCCAAAACGAGCGGGTCGTCGGAGGTTGCGCTTGAGGGCATTCGGAACTTGATTGATCGCGTGTAATTATTGTAGTTTCCTGCCGTGAGCAGAAAGGGCGATCCGGGGACTCCCAGATTGATTTTTGCCGTGTACATTTCCGCATCTGCAGGATAAATGTCCCTCGTAAGCATGACATTGTTTCCAGTAACCCAGAAAGTTGGCGATCCATCAGCGGGAATGATCTGTGATGCGGCATCTACGCGCCGCCTTCCCTCCCCGCTTCTATCACTATCGCTGCCGCCAACCGTGACCCCATCGTACGCCTCTCCTTCATCAAGAAAGACCGAGGACAGGATAGAGGCACTCTTGGCAGCCATGGTCGTTTCCGTCTCGTTCATATTGTACGCAGACTCTTCAATTGGGGGCGTCGTTCCATCGATTTCGGGATCGCTGCCAGAGTTCGTAGCCACATAGTCGCTATAGACTTGGACAAACTCCTCGAGACCCGATTGAGAGCAATTCCATTCGCCAAAAACAGTTTCACGCGGAGCCCACGCGAGACTCAGCTCAAAACCGGTACGGTTCATATCGCTCCAGTACATGTATTTGCTCGTACTGCTTGTGGTCGACGTTGAGGCATTGTCGTAAAGAGGCGCAATGTCCCAAATGGTAATGCCATTTACCAAGAGACCGAGCAGGCCAGCTTGAAGGACGATCGAGTAGCGCAGTCGCGGCTGACCCTGGAAAAGCATCATACCGAGCCCGCCAAACATGTAGTGATGCAGGTGCAGAGACAAGTATGACGAGGTGGCAATCGAGACAATTAGGACTATGACTGCCGTTCCAACAGCATAAAGAAGGACCTCTTTCAACATTCTGGCGCGATAAAAGAGTCCAAGTTGCACGGCGACGAGAGGCGTGCCAATGCCGACGATGAGCGCAATGCCTAAGATCGCGCCCGCCGAGGTAATGCCGCCGCTCGTGAGTATTGTGTCAATGCCCACGTTTGCAAACATGTCAAAATGAATGCCAAACCAAAAGGGCAAAAAGTAAAAGAGAAGTCCGTCGATGGGGTGCGAGCGAGGGTCGGGAAAAGTGTTTCGGGCGATACGCGGCCACAATGCCATGCCAAAAAGCACAATGACCAAAAGGCGTGTCGAGCGGTCATTGAGGACCTGTGCAAAGCTCGAATAGTACCTGTACTCGGTCACTAGGTACAAGTAGCCCGAGCAAAGCATGACGAGGAAAAGATACCACGGCGAAGGCCTCACAAAGAGAAAGGTGACCACCATGACGAGGAAAATGTATACGTCAAGATACGATCGCATGGCATTGCATTGGCCATTGGCCACAGCTCGAAGCTCAAAGCTGCGCGGAAACCATCCTTCGTACGCCTCTGCGACCACGCCATTTCGCGTGGAGCTCGTGTAGTTGGTCTGTGCTCCGGTGAATTTGATCTCAAAGCATCCCCCGTCTTTTGCCTCAATGACACCGGCATGAATTGCAGCAGCGCAGACGCGGCTCGTCGCGGTGTAAACCTCAGACCCATATACGGGCGAGCTGTAGTCGTTAAGACAGTGGTCCGGGCAGCGCAAGGTGTACCATAGTTCCGTTTCGAGTGGCCTGCAGTCCATGCCACCAAGGCCGCAGTCCATGTCGAGGGCCGAGGCGTTTGACCAGTACTGTGCCGAGCAGCTCACTGGCGTAGGGCGCTCGCCGGACATGCCCATGTAGTCAATGTAGGCCAGCCCAAAGAATGCGCCAAGAATGATGCACGTGTACATGGCTAGCATCCAAGGTCCGTACTTTGCGCGAACGCGCTTGCCGCATCGAAATGTCTTGAGGACGTGCGAGGTTCCCCAGAAGCCGCTCTGCAAGCGCGGCAGAGGCGCCTCACGGAGGTCCATGCAGAGCATCTGGTCCTTGTAGCACCTGCAGAAAGAGACTCGTTCCCTATAGTAGTGCACCTCGCTGTCCCCTTCCTGGCTTTCCAGGTCACTCTGCGCACGATGTCTTTGCGTCGCAGCTCGCGAGGTATCGCAGGGGTGCGCGCAACCGCATCCCGGCATGAACTCCTCGCCAAAGATGAAGATGCGTCTCTCCAGCACATGGTCGCCGGTCTCTAGACTGCTTGCGACCTCCCTCCGCTGGTGCCTGCCCTGCTCGCCGTCCCTGGCAGCCTGGCCTGGCTTCGCCGGCGAGCTCCACGCCGCCTCGGCCGCCGCTTGCGCGCGGTGCACCTCGTCCATGCCTTCTTCATGGTCATCCCCATCCCTGTCGCTCGCCGGCGTGGACGCGCCCGACGACGAGTCCGACTCGCGCCGGAAGGCCGTGAGTCCTTGCTCGTCGGCGCGCATGGCGCCCGTCCGTTGCCGCTCTGCTCCGCAACGCTCTGCTCGGCCGCGCGCGCAAACCGCGCAAGGTAAAGTAGGTATGCTATGGCTTTGGTGCGCACACCAAAGTGGGACGCGCGGCGCGAGTCCCCGCGCGTGCACCGCGCTCTCTTCCTTCTTCTCCTTCTTCTTCGCTCTTACGGCGCACGCGGTGCTTAGCGACCGCGACGAGCTCGCGCCGCGCGTGCTTGCTTGCTCGCTTGCTTGCTTGCTTTCCCAATCTGGCTGCGCTCGCGCGGCTGATTGGCGAGCGCCGGGGCGACGCGAGCCCAGGCCGGAGCAGGCCGAGCGAGGCCGGCTGGCGGCCGAGGTCGCGCGGGAAACGGGGCGGGAAGCGAGGCCGAAACGAGGCGGAGCTTCGATCGACGCTAAAGCGCGATCAGGAGAGCGACGACCGCTTTCTTCCGCTCGAGGCCAAGCAAGCAAGTGAGACCGCCGCCGCCGCCGCCGCTGCTGTTCTTGTTGCTGCTGCTGCTGCTGCTGCTGCTGCTGCTGCTGCAAATGATGATGATGCGAGAGGAACTCGAGGCCGACGCCAAGACTGGGCTCGGGGGACCCTGCGCAGCTAGCTAGCTAGCTAGCTAGCTAATTGCCTGGACGCGAGCCAGGCGGACCTTGCAGCCAACTTTTTTTTAGAGGTTTGTTTGGTCCTGGTTGGTGTGTTTGCTTGGCGCGCCGGGGTGCAAAGAAAGGAAGGAAGAACACAAGCAAGCGCGAGGGGCGCGACCAGTCCCGCCTGCCCGGCCAGAGAGAGCTGTGAATGACCGCAGCTTGGGCAGGGCGGGGTGGAACGGCAAAATCGCAGCGAACCTGGGTCAGCCTAAATTGCTTTGCTGCTTATGAAGCAGGACAAAGTGTCGCTGATTCCAGGTCGGCTTGGCCTGCGTTCGGGCACAAGGACCACCGCCAAATTCCTTGACTCAACGATGGTGGCGGGGAAGGGAGGTTGGTTGAGCGATGGGTCAGACAGACGACGATAGCTGACCGTTTGCACCGCTTACACTGCTGCTGCTGCTGCTGCTGCTGCTGCTGTTTCTTGTTGCACCGCGCGCGCTGCAGCTGCAAGCCTTGCACCGCGTGCGAGCGTGCGCGTGCACAGCAGGTGTCTCCGTCCCAGCCGACCCGACCCAGCGACGTTTCGGAATGGGAGGGCCTTTTCTGCTGCTGCATGCACCCACGCTTACGCACGCAAGACTGACCGCATCGCGGTCGGCAGTGCAGCTGGAGCAAGCAGGTTTCATGAGAAGGTTGACCGATGGCTTCTCCGCGGCAGAGCAGAGCAGAGCGATCGGCCGCCATCACTCAGTAGCAGCAGCTGCAGCTGCAGCAGATGGCTTTGTTTGTACAATGTGCCGTGGCCGATCACTGGGCCTGCTTGACTGATGCGACTGACACCCCCCGGCAACTCCAATTCGCCACCACGCCTGCCCCAGCGCCGCTTGTTGGAGGCTCGGCCCAGCGATAGCGACAGCGATCCGCGGCCGTAAGACGACATGCAGATGGTGAGAGGCCGCGCGAGAGGCACGAAGCACGCGACAGCGCCAGGTACGCGGCTCCTCGTCCGAGGCGAAACGCCTGCGGTGAGGCACCCAAACTCGAAGAGACCACGAGCGTGGCGACATACAGTAACGGCGGGAAGAGCCGTTAGGGTCGCTTTGAGATCATCATCGATCCGTGATGTCACCGTGACTGCAGGCCTTGGTAAGACTCATTGCGTCGCCCTTCTCAGTCGGACGGCCCAATTCTTTCGCACGCACGATGCAGCGGCCACTGCATCCTACGAGAGTGGGTGTAAACAACGACAGATGATGTCAGGAACTGCAGGCATGTGGAACAAATGCTTGCCAGCTCACCAGCCAGCCAGCTAGCTAGCCATCCAGCCGATGGCGCCGGATGGCGTGCTTACCAATGGCGTGGCTGCGGACGAATTGTAAACCGCAGTTTTCTGATCGTGAAATCGGGATGGATTGAGGCAGAAAATGCGACGGAGGAGGCCTGCACCGCGTCTACTTTCGACCGCAAGTCACTGTAACATGGCCTCGTTGCTTAAGGTCGCGTTTCACTTGGGCTCGATGACACTGAAGAAATCATTTGGTCAAAAGAGCAGCTTGCAGCAGCAAGGGACGGACCTCTTGCCGCCTCCGCGAATTGAACACCGCGGTTTCGCGTGTGGATATCTTGAAGAAAGGCGCACGGTAACTTCCCAACTTCGATCAATAGATGCGCCTTCTTTGGAGACACTTGAAGAGCAGCAGTACCCGTGGGAGAGTATCGCGAATCTCATGTTCTCGTTTCGCAGCTTCGACTGCAGGATTGGTGTGGCGCTCCTTGAGCAGTTCATGAATAAAAGTGCTTTGTTCCGACGACCAGCGCCGCTCATTAACTAGTTATGCTGGGACGACGTCGAAAGCAAAGGTCGCATTGCCCCTAAACATATCTTACACTTGTGTTCCAAGGTACAGTATACTCCTTAAGTGAGCAAAGCCAGTCTCCAGGCGCAAGGACCGCACTTGCAGCCTTCTCGTCGAAGCTGCGCTCGCCTTTTCTTTTGCTTTTGTGCCTTGCGTAGCTCAACGTTTGGATGTGCCTTGATCCACCATTGCACGTCACTTGCCAAGATTTTCGATCTCAAGTTTTTCAGCAGACACCTTTTCGTTTCGTTTTTCATGCAAGGTCATTCCTCGTCGTTCGGATTTGCCGTTATGCTTAGCGGCGATATAAGCGCTGCGTGTGGTGTTCCGCAGATGATGCTCTCTTTGCAGCGGATTCGAGCTCCCGGTTGGTGAGCATGTTCACCTGCAAGTCCGCCTGGCGATTTTCTACATTTATTGGGGCAACGCAGCCCAAAAGCGGTCTGTAGCCGGTGTTCTGGCGCTGATGATGTAGGACGTCTTCGACGGACGTCTTGCAGTCGTCTTTGCGCACAATTTTCGCCACGACGGCAAATCGCACTCTGCGAAGACCATGAAGCGCGAGGGCGAGAGCGAGGTTGAGGGCGAGGGCGAAACCACGAAGCGCGCGCGAGGCGGCGAGGCCGATGAAGAAGCCAAGGGTGCGGCCATAGACTCGCACAGCGGAGACGGCGCAGCCGCCGCGGCAGTAGCCGCGGGCACCACCAGCGCGAACAACGACGAGGACGAAAAGGAGGAGGGCGAGCTGAGCGAGGACGAAGGTGAGATCGACGACGCGCCGGGCGGCTTCAAGGCGCGCGCAGACAAAGCGTGGCGTCTCGATCTCAAACGTCCCTCGCGCGACCGTATTGCCAAGATTCCGCTCGAGTGGGCCTGCTCGCGCGGCAAGCCCTTGGAGGGCCTGTGGCTCGAATTCGGCGTCTTCTCCGGCAAAACCATCAACCTTATGGCGCGCCACGCGCCGCCCGGGCGCACCGTCTATGGATTCGACACATTCGAGGGCCTCCCCGAAAGCTGGCGAGATAAATTTGACAAAGGTACCTTTGATTGCAAAGGGAAATTCCCCAAGGTTGCCGACAACGTCACTCTCGTCAAGGGTCTCTTTCAGGATTCCCTCGAGCCCTTTTTGGCAAAACATGACGGAGCCGAAGACCAAAAGGTTGCTGTGGCTCATCTTGATGCCGACTTGTACTCGGCTACAATATATACCTTGCGCCAGCTTGCGCCGAGAATTGTCCCTGGGACGCTTCTTGTTTTTGACGAACTCATCAACTATCCGGGCTTTGAAGAGCACGAGTGGAAGGCGCTTCTTGAGGCTGCCGAAGAGTTCGGGTGGACTTTCGAATGGGTTGCGCAGAGCGCCGCGCTCGAGGATCCTATCACTGTCGAGATTCCAGAGGCCCAGCAGGTGGCCTTGCGCATCACGGGCACGAACAAGTTTTTCAGTTAATTCAATGTCATGTGCAGTGCAACGCAGCGCGTCTCCTTCTTGTGCGGCAGTCAACTCATCCGCACAAGGAACCCGTGCCCGAAAGCAAGTTTTTTATGAAGACAAACAAGTTCATCAAGAAATCCTCTTCTTTTCTAATTCTATTTATAGCATGCAATTCACAGAGATCTGAAGCGCTGCGGACTTCCAGTTAGTCAGCGACGAACCGCCTGTACAAAGGAGCGTCTTCCACTGCGCGAACGCTCCGGCGGCGTCTGCCAGATGGCCTTGTGGTTGTGGGTATTCGCAAATAGCTTTTGAAACTCGGTGAGACCCGCGTCCTCCGCCGGTCCCGTACTCGACTGCGGTGTCTGTGCAGTACTCGTCGGAGAAGAAGAAGAAGAAGAAGACATGGACGAGTTTGACGAACCAGACGATGAAGCGCGAGGATGCGTTGCCTGCGTCTCCTTGCCGACAGGCGTGCCACTTGGAGACTGGCCGTCAGGGCTCACGCGGGGAAGACGCACACGGTCTTCTGGATGACCAGGTCCTCGAGCAACTCTCCGTTGCGTTTGGTTCGAGTTGTTTACAATTAGATTGAGGTCTTCCGCCGGCTTGCGCGAAACAGGAATGCGGATCCGCGAAGACGAGGTGCGCCGTGACCCAGATCCCGCGATCTCCAGGGTCCTCCCGTGTCTTGCCGGACTTTTCGCAACGCCAGCTTCACTTTCCGCGCTGCTGCCGCCGCCGCTACTCCCATTCAGGCCACCCTTGCCACTTGCAAACCCACCTCGTCCGCACACACCAAAGACTGGCGCTTTGGCGGGGACCTTGCCTGTCACGGTCAAAGCACCAAGATTGAAGCCACTGGCCCGCTCTCTTGAGTCAGGATTCGAGCTGGCCGGAAGCGTGAGGCCGGAATCTTGGTATGAGCTAGCAATTGGGTCCAAGGACTCAGGCCCCCCTTGACTCAGAAGTGCATCGGTCCGCAGCCGCTCCTCGTTGGTGATCTCCTTTCCGTCAAGAAACTTGAGTGCCACCATACCAAAAACAACTCTGGAGCGGTACATTTTCTTGCGCGCCACAGGATTGCCTGCTACCGAGAGCTCGAGCAAAAAGGGAATGCACATGAGTCTGTCGAGCTCGTCGAGGTCAAGCAGACGATTGCTGTTGAGGTGCAGCGAATGAAGCTTGACACATTGCTTTAGATCCCCCAAACTTCGCAAGCCATTGTCTTCCATGTGTAAGCACCGAAGATTTGCCAACGCAGGCACTTCGCGTTCAAAAGACTCCATCGAACGAAATTTGTTCTTGCTCAGATCCAGTTCACGTAGCCCTGTACAACCCTCGAGGCCGTCCACGATTGAAATTTCGTTCCCATCCAGACGCAACACCCTCAGCTCCTTGCAACTGCCCAAATGAAGGTCTTTGATGCTTTCGATTCGGTTCTGACCGAGCTCGAGATGTTGTAGCCGGGGAAGGGATGCAAGGACCTTGGCGCCAAGTCCCGTGAGGCGGTTTCTCGACAGCTGCAACACGGTGAGCGACCCCAGTCCTCGGATCGAGTTCACCGAGACTAGCGTGTTTGCGCCGAGATCAAGAGAGCAAAGATTCGGAAAATGCTCTCCCGTGAGACAGCCCTTTTCGATATCACGTAGCTTGCTCTGCGAAAGATCAAGCTCGTGTACTTGTTCGTAAAACCGATGACCCACTTGGTCCGTAAGAAATTCTAACGAGAGCCTTCCTGCAAAGCGCTCACGTGCAGCCGCAACCTCGGTGCGCTCAATACCCACGCCATCAAGCACTTTGAGCTTTTTCAGATAAAACACCACATACAAGCGGTACGCAGACTCCCGCGAGACTGGGTTCCCCAATGTGTCCAGAATGAGCAGACGCGGCAACCCTCGGAGCTGCTGCAGCTCGCGCAGACCTTCGATCTTATTGTTGCCAATGTACAACTCCATGAGACCCGTGAGTCGCGACAAGCCCGACAAAGTTCGAATGTCGTTGTCCTCGAGGCTGAGCTGCGCCAAGTTCGTCAGCCCTTCAAGGCCGCTAATGCGCGAGATGCGGTTCTTGCCTAGATCGAGCTTTTTCAAGAATTTGCACTCTTGCAAACCGTCCAGCTTGGAAATGCGATTCTCCTCAAGATTCACCTCTTCGAGCAGCTGGCAATGCGCAAGACACTCCACTGATATCAAATCGTTGCCCGCAAGGGAGACGCTTCGGAGAGACGTCAGCTTGTCAATACCAACGAGGTCCGGAAGGTGCGCCTTGGTAATCTCGATCTTTTCGACCTCTTTCAGTGAACTGGCCGTAATCGAGGGAGCCAGGCGCCGCGCAAACTGGGCAAGGGTCTCGTCGTCCAACACGACGATGCGTGCCGCCTCGAGGAGACGATCCCGATCCGTTACTGCCCTTCCGTCCAGCTTGGTAAGCAGCGGAAAGGTCTCGAGGCAGCGTTTCGTGTACAGAGGTGCCTCGCAAACTGCGTTGCTGCTAAGATCCAGCTTGTCCAAGGCCGGGAACCGCGGTCGCATGGCAGTAATATCCCCGAGGCGATGAATGAGGTTGTTGTTTAGCTCCAAGTTCTGTAGCTTGCAGAGAGCATCGAGCCCGCTGATGAAGCGTATTGCGTTGTATCCAAGATCCAAATGAACGAGCTCTACATTTGTGTCGAGACCTTGGATCTCTTGAAGCTCGTTAAAGGAGAGAATGAGAGTCTTGAGCGATTTGCACGTTGCCAAGCCTCGAATCTCCCGCACATTGTTACCGTGCAGATTGAGATAGGTGAGCTGCGACAGGCTTGGCTGGCATGTCCAGTTGAGGACAACGAGTTCCGACATTTCCGCAAGTGTTTCACGAGCGCGTACGCGAGGCAACATGGCCATGACTTGTTCACAGCGCTTTGTGGTGGTGCCGTGCATCGTCTCAAAACGAGGCAATTGATTCAGGAACTCCACGAGTGGCTCGAGCAGTGGACCCACGTCCCCGCTCAAATCAACTTCGCTTGCCTCCACAGTCGCTGGTGTTCGACACGTGGAGGCGGAATCGATGCCAGGCATTGTACACTGACGAGCACTCAAGCATTCCTCTGGCACGCAACGAAGGCGCACAATGAACTCAGGCAAGACCAGTCGTTTGTCAAAGACAAGGTACTCTTTGCGTTTGTGCGCTAAGCTTTGGTCTGGCGTACGTTTGGAAGACTGCGCGCCGACTTCGTTTTGGTCGCCAGAGGTCGACGGAGCTTCGTTGACCAAGACATGGAATCCGCGAAAGCGAGTGGGCAATACCGTGTTGGCCCCTACGCTCTCTGGCAGAAACATGGCACTTCCAGCATCCTGGGAACCCCAGAGCCTTTCCTCGTAGATCTGCTTGCGCGCTTCGCGGTGCGGGGGCACAATGATTTGCGCATGGGTACGTTTACGGAGCGGGATCTGGGCTTCCACGGCTTGCTTGGATGCCACGAGAGCGCACGCTTCGTCTGTGCTGGCATGCCGGCCCGGAAAAACTTGCGCGACCACGATTGAGAACTCGTTCGTCGACGGGAGTCCAGTGCGTCTTCCTCGCAGCTCTCTTGAGTCGAGAAAATTACGCAAAGGAATGGCAGCGTGTCCAGTACCGGCCAAAAAGGTGGCTGGGTCCGGAAATCCTCCTGCGGCAATCTCATCGCTGGAGACAGGGCCGTCTTTATCAACAACAAAGAACGCGTACTCGATGGGAACATTTGAGATCCCTGAGCCTTCTGTAATTTGTGCAACACGCTGCTCAAAGAGAACCTTGAGGCTCTTGTTATGCACACGAAGAACTTGCTCCGGCTCGACACCTTTGAGACCAAGAGCCTTGTACGCCGTCGCGTCCACTGCGTCGCGGCAGAAGTCGCGAACCCAGTCAACAAAGGAATCAGTGCCGGACTTGCCCTCGACGAGACGAAGATTGCCTCCGCTCTCAAGCTCCAGGTTCAGGTACTCGATGGCCTTGGCACCAATCTGCTGCACGTTTTTGCCAAGCTGGATCTGCGCGTCCGCAATGGCAGCAACTTGCGCGCGCCGACCTGCAACGCAGGCGTCAAGCGCGAGCTGCTTATTTTCGAGTTGCTTGACGGTTGCGGCATCCACGCTATCTCGCGAGGCGCCTCGGCGCTCGCCATAAATGCGCAGTTCGTCGAGCTCGCGTTGCACTTGCTTCCGTTGGCGCACAAGGACACTCAGACTCATGTTGATGCGACTCTCGCTGGCTCCAGCCATGTCCTTGGCCTTTCGCAGAACATTCGTCATGTTTCGCTTGAGCGTTTTGATGCGCATGTTGTAATACATGCGCTTTTTGTAAAAGGTGGCGTCTGTGACAAGCTTGATTTCTTCGTCGATGCGGCTCCCATCAAAGCTATTCAGAGATCGCAAGTGGCAAAGTATGTAGGTACGGTAGTTGCTGAGTAGACACACTGGATTGCTGCCAAAGTGAGGATCGTTGAGGGTGAGTTGGTCGAGTTTGGGAAGACGCGCAAGATTGAGCACCTCCTTGAAGGTGCGGAGCTCATTCTCGGCCAGATTGAGTTCGCGTAACAAATGAAGTTTGTCGAGGGACGTGCCGATTTCCGAAATAAAGTTCCGGGCAGCCCAAAGCTCCTCGAGCGTCTCGAGCTTGCTCACGTCCTCCAAGGAGGTGAGTTGATTCTCGTTGACCCAAAGTTTGCGGAGATCGCGCAAGGTTTCGAGCTCACGAATGCGGGTGAGCTCGTTATTGGAGACGTCGATGGAAATGAGACGCGCACAGTTTCCAATCTCAGTACCCAATCTACGTAGTCCGCAGTTCGTAACCCAAAGCTTTTCCAGTAAGACGCAGGATCCAATGCCGCGTAGCTCTTGCACTCCACTCTGACTCATGACGCGCAGCTCTACAAGGTCTGGAAATCGGGCTGTGAAACGCATGGTGTAGAGATCGGCGAGCTGGAACACTTCGAGCTCCTTCACGTCTGCGTACACCTCCATCCTCGCCCTCCTGCGAGCATGTTCGTTCGTCCCGCCATCACCGTCGGCACTCTCGCCAGGCAAGCGAAGGTTGTTAAATGTGCAGACCTGTGCCACCGTGTGCTCGACGTCTTCCACGTTCTGCATTATCTCAGTCGGCTCGTACGGCACGCAAGCCGAGAAGGGTTGGTGCCTGCAGCCGCGCCGCACTCGTAGGCTGAGGCACGCGGACAGCGCACGCGCATCTATCGCGACACCACTCGTGCGTGCGATCGCCAGGTCTGGCCTTGTTTTGTTTTGACTTGCTCTGAGTCGCCTTGGTGTGGCGACTTGGGCGCTTCTCTATCGTCTTAGGACTTGGTTTCCGTCGCGTCAGAATTTGTGCGCTCACCTCGCCAGCCGTATTTCTCTCTCTCTCTCCCTCAGGGGCAAAATAAGATCACTATCAATTTCACCACAGGCCGGCCACCGGCTGCTCGAAAGAAAATGCAAAGCGATGATGAGGTGTAAACGAATGATATTTGATAATTGACCTGGCAGAGGTCAGATCGATGGCTCTATGCCTGCCGATTATGTGCAAAGAATGTCTTGCGGCGCTGTCGACGTGTGCGACCGACCGGCCGTCTGGTGGATGGATTGATATATAGATACCATAGCGTAATCTGCCTGCTTGCTTTTCTTCCTCAATGCATCCGGCTAGGGCCGCACGGCCCCAGCCTGCTACAAACACACACATACACTCACTCACTCACTCACTCAGTCACTCGCAGCCTGAGCTGAGGATTGTGTCCGTGAACGGATATCTGGTTCGCCGTCGACCTTGTTGCGGTACCCCGAAACATTTGGAGCTTGCACAACCCATCAATTTGCGCAACTCTTTCTTCGAGGCCGAGGTCAAAGAAAAAAGAGTTGCGCAGGGTGGCATGAGGCGCTGACCACATTTTCGGGCTCCTGCGAACTCAGAGCAGACCAGGCTGAGAAGACATCTTGCGGCGCGGTGGACCCGCTACCGCGGACACGTCGCAAGCAAGAGCAGAGGCTAGGACACGTCGAGAGTCATCGACGTCAGAGGTAGTAGAATACTTTGGTCCCACGACACGCGACACGACTCGCGACACGTGACAACGCGACTCGCGAACGCAGCGCAGCGCAGCGCAGCGCAGCGCAGGATGGGTGACGAGCTGGACGAGAAGTTTATGCGCGAGGCTATTGAGCTTTCCAAGGAAGGCGATTGGCCTTATGGCTCCGTGATTGTGGATGGAAATGGCAAAGTCTTGGCAAGGGCGTTCAACACTGGTGTCAAAGATCGGGATTGCACGCGTCACGCCGAGATGAACGCCATCCGTATAGCTCAGCATGCGCTCCCAGACGATACCGCCGACCTGGAGGGCTGCACGCTTTACTCAAGCAGCGAACCGTGCCCGATGTGTGCGACTGCAATCGTGTGGAGCCGCGTCTCGCGCGTTGTCTTTGGCGCAACGATTAAGCGGCTCATTTCCGAGGCGGGCCAAATGCAAATCAGCATCTCCTTTGAGGAGGTTGTCAAGGCCGCCAAACCGTGGACAACTTGCAGTGAATTTCGTCAGGGTGTGCTCGAGGACGAGGCACTGGAAGTCGTCAAAGAAAAAGCGTCTCCTCGACTCGAAGAAGCGAAATGAGGACGAGGCGTGCAGCAATCGCGATTTTTCATAGCTTCTCCACGGCCTTGCAAACTGACCTTGCAAACTGCAAACTCTATTTCCGACGGAAACTTGTCCAAATCAAAATGGGAAAATAGAAAAGAAGGAAAAAAGAAAAGAAAGAATAGATATCTGTCAGCGCAAGGAAATGCAGGATGTAACCCAATGTGTTGATTCTACGTTTTTCCATCTCGTCATCGATCACACGAGGATAAAGGCCCCGCATGGACAGGCGTAGTCGTTGTTACAATTTACAGTGCACCGTATGTGTCCATCCATGTCTGATATTTGGAAAGGTCGCGGTCGCCGACGGAGCTTTGCACGTTGCTGAGAGCGACCTCAAAGTCGGCCTGCGCAACGGGAGGACTTGACGTTGCCGACTCGCCAATTTCCTTGAGTTTCTTAATTTCCTGGCGGAGCCCGCCTCCCGCGGCACGAACATCACGCGTTGCGCGCTCAACGATGCGTCGCACTGGCATCATCGAGGCTTCCGTGCACACGTTGGAGATGTCAGCGCCACTGTAGCCCTCACTGAGTCGCGCAAGCTCGTCAAAATCGACATTATCCTCAAGCTCCACAGACCGCGTCGCCAGCTTGAAGAGATCGCGACGACCAGCTGCGTCCGGGAGCGGAATATAGATGCGCTTCTCCAACCGTCGGCGAATCGCATCGTCGAGGTCCCAAGGCAGGTTCGTGGCGGCCAGCACAATGACCGTTTTTTCCGCCTCATCGGAAACGCCGTCCATTTGCGTGAGCAGCTCTGATTTGACGCGGCGACTCGCCTCGTGTTCCGTCGATGACCCACGGGCTGATGCAATGGAATCGACTTCATCAATAAAGATCGTCGAAGGTGCATAGAAGCGTGCCATATCAAAGAGGATACTGACCATCTTTTCACTCTCTCCGCGCCACTTGGACGTGAGTGAGGAGCTGGCCACATTGAAGAAACACGTTTCGCACTCGGATGCGATCGCCTTGGCCAGCATCGTCTTGCCTGTGCCAGGGGGACCAAAGAGAAGAACGCCTTTCCATGGTCGGCGAATACCCTTGTAATATTGTGGCATGATTTGAGGATATAGTACAGCCTCTTGAAGCACACGCTGAGCTCCTTGAAGACCCGCAATTTCGTCAAAGCGCACATTCGGATTGCGCGTAAGCATGGTCGATTCAATCTGTTTGATAAGCTCAAGATCAGGACTGCCCTCCATCGCTTCGGCGTACGTTGTGGGTTCGTTGCTCGTGGATTTGCTGGCTCCGCTTCGCTTTCGTCGCGCCTTGCTCGCTCCGCCTCCGGCGCGCTCTGCTCCGCTTTCCCGTCGAGACGCCGAAGGACCGGGTGTGCGCTGATTCGATCCTGTAGACTGTCGCTGTACCCTGCGCGGTCCTGGTCCTCGTGTTCTCGCTGTCCTCCCGGACGTAGGTCGTCGCTGCGGGTCAGCGCTGCTCGGAGCAGCCTGACGCCAAATCGGAGTGTCGTGCGGTGAGTTTGAGTTTTGGTCATCGTCATCATCGTGAACACCACCGTTACCGCCACCGTTACCGCCGCTTCCGCCACGGCCAGGGAAACACTCGTCTTTAGGAATGCCTCGACCACCTCGAGCATTTTTTCGGCGATCTTGGCCGAAGCCTGGGGTAATCAGAGGGGTGGCTTTGGCGCATTTCCCCTCGAGAGTCGCTCGCAGACCTGCGACCACAGACCTCTCCTGTGCCACGGCGCTCAAGACGGTTTCCCAGGACGCAAGTGCCCTTCGAGCCTCGCGATCTTTGGCCGAAAGGTCATCATCACCATCGTCAAGCCCATCCGAATCAACCCTGCGTTGCGCAGCAATTTTTTTGCACGAGGCAACTTGTGCCTTGGCCATTCGATGTGCGTCGTCGAGAAGCTGCTCGCCACGGCTGTAGTCTCCCAAGAGAGCGCTCTCGCGCGCTCTCTGCACGAGCTCGGGCAAGTCCTCCACGACAGCGTCCGCCATGTTGTTGTCCTTGTTGTTGGTGGTGCGCCACTGCGCAGGTCGATGGTATCGCGCGTTACAATACGCGCGACCCTCGCCGTTTGGCCCCTGTGCTCTCTCCCCTTCTGGCTCGCTCTTCCTCTTGCGCAAGCGAGACCTGCGAGCGGATGAGTTCGCTCGCGCCCAGCAGGGCCCGCTGCCACGTCCTTAAGACGCGCAGCTCGTCACCTTGTTTGTATTTTGCCGTTGAGCAGAAAAAGAATAGGGGCCCATCATGGCGCTGACCGGGACTCAGACAGAGTGTCTCCGAGGTCTAGTAAAGGCCGCGTGCCGCAGGTAGCCAGCCAGCCGGCCAGCCAGCCCGCCCACTAGCAAAAGGATGGAGGCTCCATCGAGGAGTAATGGGAGCCAAGACGCGAGAGAGGCCTTGACAGGCTAAGCAGCATACTAAAAAGAGACTTGGGCAAGAACGTGCTCGTGAGGAGACGCCAGCAACAACGAACGAGAAAGAAATGGAAACAGAATGGGTCGGTAAAATCGTTCCTTCCTGGATGGAGGTATGATATTCAATGTACAATTTCATTTCAGCGGGGCAAGCATGACTACGATCTCTCGCTCTCAGAAAGTATGCCATCTTGCCATGATGTGAATATCTCGAAAGCTAAAGTCGCAGCGCCAAGCCACGAGGATTCAGCGATTCGGTTTGGCGCGAGTTAAATTTGCAGACTTGCCAGCGAGTCGCATCACCTTGGCCATGCGATCCTCTGGAGGTCGCGAAGTACGAATTGCCCGGGATGCCCCGCGTGTGCTCCGCGGACGAGAAACACCAGGGTTCATAAAGCCGTCCTGGAGCTGACGGTTCGTTGGCACACGAAGGCCCGAATTCATGGACATCGGCTTGACACGTTTAGCCTTGCGAGACTTTTCGTCCTCTCGCTTGCGCTTCTCGGCAAGACGTTCTGTGGCCTTCATGCGTTTGTTGAGTTGTTTCTCCAGGTGGCGGTAACGACGACGCCATGTTTTGTGTCGTTCCAAGGCCGTCTCCCAGGAGGTCCGAAATTTGCGTTTGCAGACCTGCTCCCAGAATGGTTCGAGCATGTCGCGCACAGTTGCATCTCCATCGCGGTCTTCATCGATCTTGCGCAGGAGCTCTGGCGAAACCTGCGAGCCCGCAATCTTGAGCACTTCCTCGAGCGCCACGTCCGGCAGGTGCAGCGGCTTCCTCTCATAGTCGCGCAAGCTCGCCACCAGACACCTTTTGCAGAGCTCCACGAGCGTCGGCACGCCGTCGCTGTCTTGGGCCTCTTGGCCCGCGCCCAGGAGGTCGTCGTCCCTCTTGGCGTCCTTGTCGTCGCCCCCAAACATGGTCTTTTGCACCACCAGCACCGCCACCGCCAGGACCGCTGCCGCCGCTTTGGCCTCCGCTTCTCGGCCGCGTCTACGGCGGCCGCGCGCGAGTCGTCCACGAGCGCCTCGCGCCCTCCGCGATGCGCTTCTCTCGCCCTCGATCGCGGCAGCGGAGCGGCGGCGCGCGAGGTGAGCTCCGCTTTGCTCGGGCTCCGAGCCTCGCGTGTCGAGTATAAAGAGGAAGACTGGCCAGAAGGAGGCGGAGGAGGGGAACAGGGCGATGCTCGAGGAGAAGAACTACGCTACGGCCTCCGACTGCGTCGACGCATGGACGGAGAGCAAGACCTGAAGAATCTTGCGGCGCCGGTGCACGTTGTCCTTTGCCGCTGCGGATCGTGAACATCGACGAGGAGGTCGACGAGGAGGAGGAGGAGGCGGAGACGATGAAAAGGAAGACAGACGTCCAAAAAGGAGGAGGAGGAGGGAAACATGGCGATGCTCGAGGAGAAGAACTACGCTACGGCGTCCGACTGCATCGACGCATGGACGGAGAGCGAGACCTGAAGAATCTTGCAGCGCCGGTGCACGTTGTCCTCGTCGATGTTCACGATCGGCAGCGGCAGAGAGGGAAGAGACGATGAAAAGGAGCTTCAGGAGCTCGTCCATGTCCATGTTCGAGTCCGAGATCGTCACAGCGGAAGGCGTCGCGCGCCAAGGCAGTCTACTTTCGCGCGGCGACGCGGAGGGACGCGGAGCGGGAGCGGGAGCGCGAGGGGCGGAGGCGGCGGCGATGGCGGCGGCGACGGCGGCGGCGGCGACGACGGAGGGCGCCTCGTCGTGGCTGGCGAAGGCGCTCGGCGAGTACTGCGCGGCGCGGGCAGCGAGAATGATGACCCCGACGACGCAGCTGCAGCAGGAGGCGCGCGGCGACGGCGACGGCGGCGGGGGCAGCGGCGTGGCGGGTGCGGAGGAGGAGGTGCTGGAACTCCACGAGGTCGATGAAGAAGAGTCCGAGGCGGCCGTGCAGAACCTGAGACGGACACAGGACTCGCCGTGGTGGGCGAAAGCCGCGCTCGGAAAGCTTCAGGACGCCGGCTTGCCCGAACTGTGCAAGGTGCGCGGCCTGGAGACGATCTTCTGCGAGGCGGCCAAGCAAGGCCGCGTTGATGCCATGCAAATGCTTCTCGACACCTTTCCCGGCGCCATCAACCCCGGGTGCATGCAGCAGGCTGCGCTTCGTGAGAGCGCCCGCTTCGGCCATCTTGCGTGCGTGAGACTCTTGCTCGACCTCGGCGCGGATCCGAACCTGAGCGGAGCACTGCGCTTTGCCGCGGTTCAGGGACATGCCGAGGTGTGTCGTCTCTTGCTCGCCTCGCACGTCAACTTTGACGAATACAGCCTTGGCGGCGCGCTCCGCCTCGCGTCCGAGGAAGGCCATCTCGAGTGCGTCAAGCTGCTTTTGGCGCACGGCGCAGACCCGAGCACCATGTACAGTCGTGCATGTCAGCGCGCTGCCATGCAAGGCCACGCTGCAGTGGTGGCAGTACTTCTCGAGGATCCGCGAACCGACATTCCGGCGTCGCGCGTCGAGGATGTCTTCCGCAAGGCCTGTGTGAACGGTTGGACCGACGTCGTTCGCGTGCTTTTGCGCCGTTCCAAGCTGTGTCCCTCGTCGTCCATATTTTCTGCCACGCACGGCGCCCCTTTGGACAGCGACTGCATTCTTGAGCTCTTGCGCTCCAAGGCTCTCCAGCGTCGCCTCGTCGCGACCGCTCGTATTTTTCAGTCACTCTCATCTTCCTCTTTTTCCTCCTCTGCGGATGACACGGACGATATTCAACATGCTCGCGCGGCCAGCGTCGAGGCCATGGCTCTCACTCGTGGCTTACAGAGAGTCTATTTGCGCAATCTCGTCAGGCCAGCGCGTCACGAAACAGCTGCGCTCGGTAGTGTTTTCGGCCACATGTCTTCGCGAGTCAGCGCGCACCTCGCGGCTCGCATCGTGGCCCTTGGCTTTGCGGACGACTTGCTTGTATCCTTTGAGGGTCCAGTCAGCTTGCCACGCCGCATGGACCGATGCTCGCGCTTCTTGCTCTCGCTCTTCTCCCCGCATGCCTCATGATGAGGGAAAATGAAAAGGAGAGGGAAAGGAGAGGAGAGACGAGAGACAGAAGGAGGAGCCTGCGCACGCTAACGAAGCGCGCACTTTTTGGTGCTGACTTTCGACGGCACCTGTGCCGCCGCTGTCTTCATGACTGTAAGCTATCTATTTTTGTTTATGTATGGGTAAACTTATCGTATGCACGCACAACACACCAGCTCTTGTACCTGCCTGCCTGCCTGCCTTTGAACTGCAGTCTCCCCGCCTCATGCTGCTTTTCGCTCCCTCTTCGCCATGCCTCTCCCCCCCCCCCCTCGAAAAGTACGGGAAAGGGACAGGCTTGCGCCGCCATCGCTTCCTCGCGACCCCCTGCATCCTCCCTGCACGCTCCGGCGCGGCGCTCCCTTCGTTTCTCGGCCCTCCGCCCCACAGACGGGTCCCTCTGCGGGGGAGTTCAGCGCGAGGGCGGACGCGGCGTGGACCCAGCCTTGGCCGAGGGTCGCCGAGGACCGCGCGAGAAGGAGATTCCTGCGGCGAAACGCGCGCCGAGGCCGAGGCGGGGCGGGTCGAGAGCCGAGATGAGCTGAGCTGAGCTGAGATGAGCTGAGATGAGGTGAGAGATTGAGATGAGATGAGACGAGTCGGGAGGATGAGTTGAGATGAGACGAGTCGGGATGGGAGGAAGCCGCGGCGAGCGAGCAAAGCTGAGCAAAGCTGAGCCACGCGAAGCAGGCAAGGCAAAGCCCAGCAAAAAGCAAGCGTCACGCGCCGCCAGGCTCTTCTGCGCCGGCGTCATCGGCGGCAGAGCGAGGAGGCTGGTCTGGTCGGAGAAGGAAAGGAAAGGAAAGGAAAGGAAAGGAGAGGAGAGGGAAGGAGGAAGGAGGAAGGAAAACGAAGCAACGATCCAACGAACGCCGCCGCAGCCGCGTTTGCGAGAAGGCCCAAGCAGCTGCAGCTGCAGCTGCAGCAGCTGCTGGTGCAGGCATCGTTCGTTCTTGGTCTTCTTCTTCTTCTTCTGTCTCGTAGGTCTCCGCTGCCGGCTTCTTGGTCTTGGGACCTCCGACCGACCGCGGACTGACAGTGACCTCAGCTTACGACCATGAACAAGCGGCGGTGGGGAGAGGGGAGACGGAGATGACGCTGAGCGCGGCTGGACCAGCGATGCGGGCGGAGGGGAACTCGGCGCATACGCGGAGGTGGAGGCCGGTCGATGCAAGCAAACCCGGAACGAGCCAAGCGGCAGCAAGCAAACCTCGAACGAGCGCGAGGCCGAGCAAGAGAGGCCAGACAACAGTAGAGTAGAGCCGCGGCAGAGCCGAAACCCGCGCAGGGCACGACGAGAACCCTTGGCGCATTGGGTGCTGCTGCTGCCGCAGCCTGCGTAGTCCTGGCAGTCGCGCTAAAGTCGTGGGGCAAGACACCCGAGCAGACGGAGATGAATCAAGTCAAGACAGCCGCGACAAAGATGCGCGCCGTGGTGATCGGCGGCAGCTACGCAGGTCTCATGGCCTGCAGAGCACTCGAACCCCTCGGCGTGGACGTGACGCTCGTCGAGAGAAACGAGTACTTCTTTCACAAAATTGGAGGCACGCGCGCGTGCGTCAAACCCGGGTACGAGAACGAGGCCATCCTGCCTCTCAACCAAGCCCTCAAACGACCGGGATCCCGCCTCGTGCACGGGTCAGCGCTCAAGGTCGACCCTGCGGACAACAAGGTCAAGGTCGAGCTGGCCAATGGCGAGCAGGAAACGATCGACTATGACAACCTCGTTCTCGCCATGGGCCTCAAGCACGGCTATGGCCAGCTCCCGGAACGCATTCTCTCCAAGGACGACATGCTCAAGTACATGACATCCGAACAGGAGCGTTTGGCCGATGCCGCGGCGGTGGTCGTCGTCGGCGGCGGCGCTCTCGGCGTGGAGACGTCGACCCAGATCAAGGCCACCCACCCAGACAAGGAAGTTCACCTGTATCATTCGCGCGATAAGTTCCTCAGTGCTGCCAAGCCTCCCATCGCCGATGAGACCTCGAATGCCGTTCTCGAGAAGATGGACCAGTATGGCGTCAAGCTCCATCTCGGTGGCGGGCGTCTGAGTGAAGAAGAGATTGCCAAAAAGCATCCGGGCGCGGTAATCATTCCCACGGCTGGCTGCCAACCGAGCGAAACGACCCTTTCGATGCTCCCTAGCGAGTGGCTGCAGCCGGGTACCGGTGAGGTCAAGGTGCTCCCGACCATGCAAGTCGATGGGGCTCCATCGAACGTGTATGCAGTCGGCGATCTCGCCGCATCCGGCGACTTCAAGCAGGCAAAGTGGGCAAAGGATCACGTTCAAGTCGTCGCCAAGAACATCATGGGCGAAAAGGCAGAGTACGACCCCAGCCGACCAATCCCGTGGTGGTCGCTTCCCTATTCGCTGGCAAAATTCCCGTACGTGCGGGCACGCACGTCTTCCCCTACGATGATCAACATGTACATTGGCGAAACCGACAGCGTCACACAGGCTTGGGGCATTCTCTTTAATGACAAGTTCACCCCAAATGTGAACCATCCTGACAAGGGTGCGAGCAAGGCCAAAATGTTCGTTGGCATGCTCGACGGCAAGAAGGAAGGCAAGAAGAAGTCCAAGCTCTAAAATCTCATAAAAATCTTTGTCTCTTCTTTTCTCTCTCTCGCTCGTGAATTTCGTAGGCCCTTCACAAAGCTCATCTAAAACCGTTGTCTCCCCTTCCCGGCGGTTCCCTTGTGAAACATTTATCTCCCCCTCCCCTCGTGAGCGGAGGCAACTTGTGCACATCGCCATTTCGTGTAAATAGTACTTGCTTTTCCGGCTTCTTGTCGTCCTATGTCAGAATCGAGGCCGGCGGGCGGTACTGCGACACCTTCGACACCGGCTTGCGTCTCGCTCACATCCGTCGTCCTAAAGGCCATGTGAGTGGTCATGACCAGCCAGCCGCCAAGGCCAGCAGTGCCGCCCTCCCGTCTCCCACGCTTGCCAAGTATATATATGCATAATAACGCACCCCCGCACGCACGCGCGTGCACGCGCTCTGGGGCCGCATGCAGACAATGAATGTACGGAAAGAATGCCTTGGCGCGGGCACTTCTCGGAAGCGCCATTGCGTGGCGGCCAAGCGCGCGCGGGCAGCCTGACAGAGTCTGCCAGGTTGGGTTGGGTAGGAGTTGCAGATGGCAGAAGTATACCATGGTATCCCAAAGACTTGGAAGGTTGGCTGGCCTCGGCGGGCGGGACGCCTGCAGCGGACGAAGGCCATGCTGAGACCTCCGGCAGATTGCAGATGGTGACGGTGAAGGCAAGTCCCAAAAGAACAAGCTGCCGAACAGGCTGCCTGGGTGGTGGCTGGCTGACTTGGAGCTAGCCTCTAGCTGGCGAGGCCTGACAGTGATGAGTCGGCAGCAAAACGGAAAAGCGCAAGGACTCTCAAGACGATGCGAGTCGTAGTAATTGGAGGCAGCTATGCGGGGATCGCCGCAACGAGGGCGCTCGAGGCCAGCGGCATCGACGTGACCCTCATTGAGAGAAACGAGTGGTTTTTTCATAAGATCGGCGGCACGCGCGCGTGTGTCAAGCCCGGGTACGAGACAGAAGCCCTCTTGCCACTCACCCGGGCCGTCAAGAGGCCTGCGTCGCGGCTCGTGCACGGCGCGGCGCTTAATGTCAATGCTGCGGAGAACAAGGTCGAGGTCGAATTGGCCAATGGCGAGCACGAGACGATCGAGTACGATCATCTCATTCTTGCCATGGGTCTCTCGCACGGCTTTGGACAGCTCCCGGAAAAGGTCATGTCAAAAGCCGAAATGCTCGAGTACCTTAGGGCCGAGCAGGAGCGAGTTCGGGCTGCAAATGTCGTCGTCATCGTAGGCGGAGGCGCACTCGGAGTTGAGACTTCGACACAGATCAAAGCCACGCATCCAGACAAAGAGGTCCACCTGTACCACTCGAAAGAAACATTCCTCAGCGCCGCAACCCCTCCTGTCGCGGATGAATTCTCGGATGCAGTCCACGAAAAACTCGAACAAATGGACATTGTAATGCATCTTGGCGGTGGTCGTCGCACAAGAGAAGATCTCGAAAAGGAACATCCAGGTGCGCTCGTCATTTTCACGGCTGGCTGCGCGGCAAGTGCATCGACGCTACAAATGCTCCCCGAGGAATGGCTTTCATCGAGTGGCGAGGTCAAGGTGCTTCCGACGCTGCAAGTTGACGGTGCGCCGTCCAACGTCTACGCTGTAGGTGATCTTGCTGCCAGTGGCGATTTCAAACAGGCAAGGTGCACAAAGGATCATGCCAAGGTCGTCGTCAGTAACATCAACGGTAAGAGAACAGTCTACAACCCAAGTCGTTCAAATCCATGGTTCGCCTGTCTCGTTCCGTATCTCTGCTCAAGCTACGTGCGCGCTCGCACATCGTCAACGACTCAGGTGAGCCTGTACATTGGTGAGACAGATGGAGTTACGCAGGGCTTTGGTCTCGTCTTTTCTGACAAACTTGCCGCCAAAGCAAATCATTCTGACAAGGGAGTCAGCAAGGCGAAAAAGTATCTTGGCCTCGGTGACGTTTAAAGTAATGCAAGGTGGGGGAAGTTGAACTTCGTTTTTACTTTGTTTCAGCAAGGCAGGATCGCCGAACTGTGAGCGTTTAATCTGTTTTCTAAACTTGCTCAGGATAGGCACAAAACACTTTGGTAGATCCCTATCTTTCCAAGAGCACCAATAAAATATAAATTTGGTTGAACACATTTTTTCTTCCACTTTTGTTTCGACCAAACTGGTCAATTCCCATTTCACAGATCCAAGACGACACTTGCAGGACACAGACGCCGAATAATATCCAAACATTCCTCTGAAAACGCATTCTCTGTCAGACAAACTGCCGAAAGCGTACTGTTGGCCGCTTTCTTCTCCAAAACCTTGGCGATGCGAAAGGCAACTTCGTCCGTGAACTCGTTGCGAGAAAGGTCCAGGCCGCATAGTCGTGGGCACCCACGAAGCTCGACTGCAGTACAAATTCGCTCAGCATCCTCGTTATTGAGGTCGCAGCGCTGCAGCGAAATGTTCTCGAGGCAAGGAAGGACCAGCGTTGGAAGCACAAGGCCCGGATTGTTCGAAAGGTTCAATCGACGCAGCCCCGTCAAAACAGGTGGGTCATCAACGGAAGATTCTGGGGCCGCCACAAGCTTCCACAGTGGTCCCACGTGTATGAGACCGCACTGTGCCAATGCGAGCGTCTCCAGTTTAGTCGCGAGAGGTCCGTCCCGCAAAGCCTCTGCAAGCGCGTCGAGATCTACATTCTCATTGCCGTCCAAGATGAGCTTGCGGAGCGACTCGTTGACGCAAAGTCCTTTGACGCAAAATCGAGCAAACCCAGCCTTGCTAAACGCACACTGGTCAATGTAAAGCTTGACAAGGGTACATTCTGGAGAAGTAAGTGCCTTCGCTAAGCTATCGAGACCAGCATCGCCAATTGGATTCATGGAGAGCTTGAGGCTCTCGAGTGCAATTGCAGGGTCTGTCTCAAGCATATCTGCAAGGCCGACAACTATATCAGGCTTCAGATTGCAGCGACGAAGGTCCAGCGAAACGAGTCGCCGCAAAATGACGGTTTCCTTGAGCGACACGAGTGAGAGCTCGCCAAAGTGATTGCCGGATTTCCAGTCACCGAGATTGAGCTTGCGCAAAGCGACACAATCTTGAAGTCCTGTCAATACTTCGGCCACCCCGTGGTCCGAAAGCGTTCGCCCTTGAGGTAGACCGTGAATCTCCACTTTTTTCACCTTGTAGTTACTTGCAATGATTGGCATCAGAGCACAAGCCTGAGCATCGGACAATGACGCCTCTTCAACGAATTGAATTGTCTCCATCTCGCGCTGAAGTTGTAAGATGTTCAAATCGCCAAACCCAACATTGAGAGTCTGAATGACAGGGTTGGTTGCAATTCCACACCCAATCCGCCTCGCAGCCTGTCGCATGACCTCCTCCTGGACGGCGCTTTCCGCTTCGTGCTGGGGAATGCTCACGCGCTGCACATGTTGCAAAATGTGAAGTAGCCCTTCAACCAAAGCCACGCTGCCTGGGTTTCTTTCAAAGTTCGTGACGTCGATTTCGGACGTTCCTGCGTGAGCAATACGGTTGTTGTCCAGGTGCAGGCTCGTCAACGTACAAAAAGGTCCGATACGCTTGAGGGCGAGGCCAACATGTGTGGTGTGCTCCTCCGTGAGACGAAGCTGAAGTTGAAGACGGTGCGAGAATAGTCCTGGAGAGCTGCACGTCTCGTACAGTAACGCATTTATCCCCCCCTCTGGATCTTCTACGGCGCGATACATGCGCTTTGAGATATTGACCTTGAGTATGGTTAGATCTTGGCCCAGGGAAAGGATCAAGGTGCGCTCTTCTGGTGCCAACACAGACTTGTCATGAAAGGTCTCATCCTGACCGACGAAAAAGTGCACGCTCAAATGACCACCGCAGTCAAAACGTGTCAGAGGCACCTGCGTCGAATCTTCGCGCGCAGCGGCGATGCGCTTACGCAAAAGCAAGCCAATCTCTTTGGCGTATTGAATGATATTAAGATCCGAATGGGGTCTCATATAAAAATGAATAATGGAAGAGCTCCTGCTCAGCGCATCCAGTACGCTCAAAAATGTCTCTTTGGACGTTTCAACTGTCTCGCCGAGACGAAGCGTGTGCAGCTCGCTCATTGTAGGGATGACGCTTGCGATTCGAGCCAAGACTGCATCCTCGAGAGGAGTTTCGGAAAGATCCCAAACACCGAGTGGTGCGACCATTGTGCTGAGCATATCTGAAGGGGACCCGCAAAGTGCGAGTCGTCCTGTGGGTTCGCTCTCCAATGCAAAGAGGAGATCCGACTTGTTTACGCCAAACGTCTCGAGATCAAATGCTGCATTGGCGGTAATCAGCCTTCGAAGCGCGACACCTGCTAGTGGCTCCTTCTCCGCAATGGCCCCAAGATGTTGCACGAACTCCTCCACTTTCTGTGCGCGCGGACTTTCATGCAAAAAAACGCTGACGAGGAAGTCGAGCGTGACCCGGAGTACGCGCTCTCGAACACTGGCAGCGGGTGACGTGGACAATGCCTGGAATTTGCACGCTTCGATCTGCGCCATCGAGCGACGGCGATTTAGCCGCAGGCCCATGAGAAAGGGGACCGGCAGGATGCAGCCCGCTATCACGAGCGGCCACGTGCGCCGGTCCTCCCGCGACACCATTGCATTTTGTAGAGAGATTAGGCTCGCAGCGACACATGCGTAGACCAACATAAGATGAGAGCCAGCGAACACATCATTTGTGAGAGCCGCACGACCCAGAGCAGGCTGCATTCTGCGTACCTCATAGAAAAGCTTGAAAAATATGATGCTGCATATGAAAAGAAGAGGCATCGAGTCTCGTAGGTCGTTCGTAGAATCTACCAGTCCGCTTGACGTTGACACAGCATATTTGGCTATCACCATGAGTACACGATACCGCGTGACCGTATTAACGTGCAAAAGGTCAGCATCGCTATCGCGAGCGGCATATTCAAGGCTCATATAGTAGTATGTGCCTCCAATTACAACAGAGCCGGCAGAAAGCAAGAGGTGAATCGGGTTGTACCAACACTGCAAATCTGCAGCAAAAAAGTTGCGCATCACGACCTGGTCCTCGTACTCCAAGTACTCACCGTCATCATCTGCATATGCGCAGTCGAGAGGTGCAAGGAGAGTCATGAAAATGGGCACAAATAGAATCTCAAAGGCAACAAAGCGCGCGGCACAAGACAGCTCCGCACCACGTTGCTCCAAGCGGAAGATTCGTAATGCCGCGCCAGTCAAGAGCGCACACCCCAGCACGGATCCGGCGACAATTGAAGCAGTAAGAAAGCCCATGATGGGCAGCACGTGCACTGCAATGAGATGCGTCCACCAAAAGGCAATATCTTCAGCTGCGCCTCCAGCGCGCTGGATACTCGGGTTCCATACGAGGAGCGCCAAGAATTGCGCAGGCTCAATGATACGTTGCAAGCGCGAGAGAAGCTTGATCAATTGTGGCGCGGGCCGTTTGATGAGGGCGCGCACTTCGTACTCTCGAGACCGCCCCGCGAAAAGTAGAAAACATGGTGCCGTGAGCAGCATTCCGAGTGTGCAGAGAGAGCATAAGAGGATGGTCATAAAGCCCCGGAGCGGCGGAACGAGGTACGGAGGCGTCACTTGGAAAATGTCGGATACAACGAGAGCTTCCGAGAGGTTTCCGCGTGGCATGCGCAAACAGATCACCATATCGCCGTCCAGTGCATCGCGCGGAATGGTCCATCCAAAGCGCGCGGACGAGACGTACGAATCGTTCACTGATGTCGCTGGCGAAATGGAGATTTGACCAATCTCCTCGAGCGTGACAGGGGCATCAGTGCCGTTGTTCACATCACAAATATGCACGGTCGCAGAAAAGAAACCATACGTGGTCACGTTTACATTGATTTCCTCCAGACCGCGTACGGGCGCATACGTAATTTCGCTGTACAGCGGGCCATTGTAAGTTGTCTTGTACGTTTCTTCCATGAAGGCCTCTTCAAGGGTGTACCCCATATAAAGGTATTGTTGAGCGGCGACTGGGCTTTCTTCTTGCCATCGCCGGGCCTTTTCGGGAAGGGTCTCCAATATCAGCATTCGTGCTCCGTTTTCGTATGCAAAAGGTGAATGAGCGCGCTCAAGGCAATAGTATCCTTCAGCTTCACACAGCAAAGGTTCACTGGCACCTTGCGGGCAATAGTGATTAAAAGGACACTTGTTCTGGACCGCAGAGCCAGACCCCGCAGGGCAGTAGTATCCGGCCGCACAAACACCTCGAAGCTCACATTCTGGATCCAAGCTTATGTCGCACATGCAGTCCTCGAGACGCTGGAGTCCTGTATAGGCGGAAAAGTTTCCGGCAGGACACAAGAACTCCCGGTCCGAGGTTGTTCCTTCCGGGCAGTACGAGCCGGAGGGGCACAGAGAATCATAGTACAATATCGTGCCAGGTGTGCAAAAGTATGAAGCGGGGCACACGCCCGAACAATTCTCATACTTGAGTCCTTCTGACCTGCCAAAAGTCCCTCCCGGGCACGGGACACCCGAGGCCACCCCGGGCGGGCAATAGGCTCCTTGCGGGCAAATAAGATATGGCAGTGGGGTCCCTGGTGCGCACTCGTAGCCTTCCCAGCAAGTGTTGTCCGTATAGTTCGTCGTCCCACGAGGACAATAATAACCACCAGGACAAGGCGTCGCTGCTGGGTCTGCGGTTCCTTCTGCGCACCATTGGCCTTCGGGACAAAGGCCAGAGCAGTCTAGGGAGTCAAGACCTTCCTCGTCTCCGTATGTGCCCGATGGACAGGGCAGCGGAAGCCCAATGCCGGTGCAGTAATGACCCAGTGGACAAGGGATGACATCCTCGCTTGGCGTACTTGAAGAACCCACGGCGCAAACAAATCCAGGACTTGCCTCGCAAACCGGGCATTCTTCGATGGAGGTAAGACCCACCGCATCATTGTACGTTCCAAGCGGACAGCGAAATGTGTTGGGACCGGGCGTGCCTTCTGGACAGTAGCTTCCTAATGGACAAATTTCTTGTGTGGCCGAAGTGGAGCCAGCAGGGCAATAGAAACCCGGTGCGCAGGATCCCGAGCAGGTGGATATTGAAAGCGCAGTAACCTCGCCAAAGGTCCCAGCAGGACACAGAAGTGGCATTGCGCTTCCTTCAGGACAATAGGAACCTTCAGGACATATATTGGCTCTCGAACTCGTGCTTGCCGAGGGACAGTAATATCCTTTTTCGCAAAGCCCTGAGCACGTGCTGTCTGTGAGCCCACTTGCGTTGCCATATGTTCCGGCGGGACATGGGAATTGAAAGGTCTCACGGAGACAATAGTACCCTGGACTACAGGCCCCGAGCCGTCCACCACTCTTTATATCCCGCGCAAAGAATACGTACGTGCTGGCCAGCGCACCGATGACTACGAGTACAAAGAGACAGCATGCAACTGCTCGCCTTCTGTTCTTTCTGATGAGCCTTTTCAGCTCCTGTTCGCGTGAGACCTTGCGCTGATGCTCGTCATTTTCTGAGATGGCCTCGGAGCCTGCGGAAGAACGTGCGTTTTCCACATCTGAGCTGTTGCCTTCTTTCGCAAGGATGCGAACGTTTGCCAACGAGGTTTCGTTGGCAGCGAGTTCATCATGACTTGTATTTGGTTTCTCAAGCAGCACGCTATCGCCGCTGCGCGACTCGAGTGCAATTTCTTGCGGAGCGACCTTGCTTGACACGGCACGTGTCATGAGTCGGAGCCGCTCCGCCGTGGTGCGCGCCTGGGCGGTGTTCCCACCAGCGCGCCCCTCGCCGCATGAACGTTGGTCCAACTTCTTGTGCGATTTGCGGCTTCACGTCATGACCCGGACTCGGACTCACAACTTGGTGCCTTGACTTGGCTCGGCTCTAACCCTGACTCTGACTCACTCTGACTCTGACTCTGTCTCTGTCTCTGACTTTGCCTTTCACGTGACGCTTTGCACGGCGCACATTCACTTCTTAAAAGTTAGTCGGCGGTGCCCCCCCCCCCCTTCCCATACATGAATACAAGATATGTCTCGACGTTTGTTGCCTTCCTGACAGACAGCCTGCGTGCTTCAACGCTTGCTTCCCGCTACCGCTGCCGATGGCTCATGATGATTGATGACGATGATGATGACGATCAAGAAAATCGATGAAAGATAGCCGTTGGCAAGGCCTCGGTTATAAAAACGTTGCACATGATCGGTTTCGTGGCGGTTATCCCATCGGCCCGTTTTTTCCATTGCGACCGTGCCACAAGGCAGACAGAGTTGCGTGAACCCAACGACGGAGGTTTGCGCGCGCTCGCGATGGAGAAGAGCTTCGAGAACTACCTCGCGCACTCGGACGGGGCCGCGAGTCTCCTCTCCAGCCGCGCAAACTCGAGGTACGGGGACGCGCACCTGCACGGCGGCCATGGGGCCCATGGCGGCCATGGAGGCCACGGTGGGTCTCCCGAGTATGCCGCCGACCTCGGGTCGAGCGGGTCGCCGCACGCCGGGATGGACGCCCTGATGAGCGCCTCCCCCGGCGGTGCCCCGCTCGGAAGCTGGGACGGCTACATGGACCATCTCGGTCTTGGTGATGACGGCGACCTGGGCGGGAGCGACCTCGACGAGGTGATCGGGGCCGTCGACACGGATGAGGACAGTCTCGGCATCTACACTGCTGCCCGCGCAAAGTCACTTGGGATGGGTATTGCTCCGCAAGGCGACGCCGCATACGACTTTGATCTCGATCTGAGCAAGCCAAACAAGGATGCGGACAAGAAGAAAAAGGCCAAGAAGAAGAAAAAACTCAAGCGCGATAAGGAGCACGAACGCGCAGACCGTGAACGTCGCGAAAGACAACGAAGGCTTAGCACGGAGGAGCGTATGCAAGATCTTCTGGGCGAAGTCAAACAAGACTTTGCACGAGAAAGAATGGTCAAGGAAGCTGAAGCCGAGGCACTTGCTAAAAAGAAGGCAGCACAGGAACAAGAGAAGGCCGCAGCAGCTGCTGCTGCAGCGGATCGTGCTCGACAAGAAAAAGATACTGAAGCAGGTGTTCGCGATGACGATGATCTGCTCTCTGACTCGCTCGAAATGTCATCGGCAGACTTTCAGGTTGGTGGCTACTTATCCCGTTCAGCAAAAGACGCCGTGGCGAATGTGGAACTTGGTTCCAAATCGGAGATCGAACACAAGGACTATAGCGTGGACAGCGCCGATGAGGGAGCTCCGGACAAAGGTGTTCGAGGCGAAAGTGCTCAAAAAGAAGATGCCCCGGATGATAATCAAGAGGTTTCGGCCCATGATGCAGTGAAAGCACTTCGCGATAAGCTAAGCGAGCACATGAACACCGGCGTCCTGCCAGAAAATCTTGCCAAGGAAATCTCCTTTGGGGACCTTTCGCAGCTCATGCAGGCTTCGCATGAAGAAAGTGAAGAAGACGAGATGGGAAATGCGCAAATGGAGCCAACATCGAAATTGAGCAGCGGTTTTGAGAATGACTTTGAGAACACAGACAGAGATACCGCCGAGCTTCACAATGACGACGCACAAGCAGCAGCAGATCAAATATATCGCTCATTTGAGGAACACGCTAAAGATGATGATGACAACCCCGACGACGACGACGACAACGATGATGAGGCTTATGAGAGCGCGGAATTTGATGCTGAGAGTCCGCGAAGCGAGCCGAACCCCCGCTTTGATGCTGATGAGACCCCAAGTCATCAAGAGCAAAAGTCTTCCGAGAACGACTCAGCAGCGCTTGAATCCGGTAGCCGTATTCGCGCTCGACTCTTTGACTGGAATCAGTACTATGAGGGCCGTGTTTCCAAGGTCCGAGGGGACGGTCTTGTGGATATTTCTTTTGATGATGGGGAACATGTCGACGGCGTCGATCCGTCTGACATTCAGGTGATCGACTCTTTTCCTCGCCAAGAGCAGAGCGTTTTTGAGGGCGACCGCGCCAATGATGTGAATGATGAGCAAGACATCGAAGGGACGGCCACGATCGACGACGTGCCCAAACAGAGTACGGAGAAGGCAGTCTTCGAAGCGGGAGATGAGGGCGCTGCTGAGTCACGAAGTGATGCTCCCCAAATCAAGGCCACCTCGTTCTCTAGCCATGTGCAAAGGTCAAACGAGGGTGACGGTTTCGCTCAGGTAGAGGAAACAGACGATGAAGAAGTATTATTCTCTGGTGATGCGCCCGTCGCCAGGCCCGAGACGCCACCCTCACCGTCGCAATCGCCATCACCCTCACCGTCACAAGCTATTCAAGAGGGCCAGGTCAATTCCGGTGACGAACAAGGTACGCCGGAATCTGATGAGGATCAGAAAATCTCGTTTGCGGGAGAATCCGAGGCATCTGTTGCGCAAGATGCGGCTTCCGGAGTCAGGCCAGTCGAAGAGACGCAGAAGAAATCGCGAGCGGATGAGCTTAAGGCAATGTTTTGGGACCCAATCGCATCGCAGCACTCGTCTGCGCCTCCTTCGCCGCCACAATCACCGACTCCGCCTCCACCGCCATCGTCGCCTCCATCCCGTAACGTAAAGTCGAGTAAAACCTATGATGTGCGTCCACACAGAGGCGCGCGGGTTTTTCGGCGGGAAGATGAGGAAAAGATTAGTGCTCGCGGTTCGATGAGGCAAATGCGACGACGGCGACGATCACAATCGCCACCGCCGCCACCGCCCTTGGCTCCCCCACCTTTTCGCGCTTCAAGGTATGACCGCAGCGAGGAAAAATCATACGCGACAGACTTTAACGCCACCGGCTCGCTTTTGCAACGTGATGGAAGTCTCCAGCACCAAGTGCACGAATTACGCCTGGAACTCGCCGCCTCCAAAGAGGCGCTCCACGAGACAGAGCGGGCGCTCGCACAATCGAAGATGCGTGAGCGGGAGCTATCGACGACGGTTGATGCGCAAAAAGCCGAGATTTTCGGGCTTCATGCCGAGCTCAAAGACACTCGATCGACAAATGCGGTGCGTGGATCGCTTCGATCAATACTGCGTGAAAGCACGGAGAATACTCTCCCGCGTGAAGAGCTGATGCGCATCGAACGCGAGATGGCCGAGCAAGATCGACTTCTGATAGGCTACCAAAAGGAGAACGAAAAGCTGGTGGCACAGCTCGACGAAGCGGAAGCTCGCGCAGAAGAGGTGCGGGAGTCCTTGTACCGCGCAAACATGCGTGCGACACGTGACCTCAACTCACAATCGGGCGTCGAACAAGGTCACAATGACGTAGGCGCTGATCTGAGAAGGAGGCTAGCCGCTGATGAGAAAATCCGAGCTCTGGAGGAGGAGGTTGAAGACCTGAAGCGCAGACTTGCGTCTCGGAGACGCGCGGAAGAGAAGACTGCGAGCTTGGCCTCTTCTGAACCCCATACCAGCAACGAAGAGTCCCCACGGGAACTGATTCAAGAATTGCGCAAGGAACTGGCGGAGGCCCGTTTCGAGCACTTGCGTGAGGCCAAAGCTCTCAAAGAAAAACTCGCTTGGTATGTGGAGAACCAACAGCTTCTCGAAGAACATGCTGCGGTCATCGAGGAGCAGCGCGAACGCATCCGCGTGCTTGAAACAGGCAAGGAAAATGATGCGTCTTCAAAATCATCGGTGGCGCTTGTTCCCGTTTCGGCCTCTTCACGTCGACCAAAGCAATCGCTTCCGAGCGACCTCAAGCGCATTCGCACGCTTGAAAAACAGGTCCGCGAACTCGAGGAGGCCCTCCGTAAGAGAAATCCAGACTGCATTGCAAACCTCATTTTGGCCGCAGGCCCAACCGATGCAGAAAAAGAGACACGGCGCGAACTTCGGGAGCAAGTGGCGGCTTTGAAGGAAGAGCTCGAAAGCAAAGCCAAGATGCACGCCTCTCGAATGCGCTCCTTGCGTCAGGAGCACGAGCGCGTTAAAGTGCGCTATGAGCGTCTTTTGGACGAGAAGAGGGGCAGCGAAGGAAGGCCGAGCTCAAGCAGCAGTACAGGCGCTCCGTCCCCAAGCAAGCATTCGCATATGCCCTCGCACCATCAGGACGCGCATCAGGATAACCCATCAGGTACCCTGTCGCTTTCTGGGGAGGCACGAATTCAACAGCTCGAGCAAGAGCTTGTCCGCGTGCGTGAATTTTACCGAAAGAAGATCGAGGACTTGTCGAAAAAGTCGAGCACGGCGCTTCGCGCTGCGCGTCGCGAGGGACCTGTTCCGCCCGCGACGGCTTCGGCTCAGCGTGATCTCGATAGACTCCGCGCGGCGAAGACTGCTCTCGAGGCCCGCGTTGAGGATCTTGAGGCTGTTTTGTCCACTGACAAATCGAGACGCGCGCTTGCTTCTTTGGAGGCCCGTCTGTCCAGCGCTCAAGAGGAAAATGCTTCTCTCAAGGCAACACTTGAACACTTTCACGGACAGTCCCGGGCACAGCAGGAAGAAAGTCCCGAAGACCCTGCGACAGACCACCCACGTCCCGAACTTGATGATGGCAACGATGTTCGGCCTCCTCGCGACACGGGCATGAGCGATGAGGATGCTAATGATGTTGCCAGCGATGGAGACAACGACGTCGACGAGGAGACTTCGGCCCTGGTGGCCTTTCTGCATGAACAAAAACCTGCGCAGCGCAAGCCTGCAGCGGCTCGGACACGAGGCAAGGTCGATGACGCCAAACCGCAAGATCAGAGTCTTGCGTTGCGCGCCAAAGTGCAGGTCCTCGAAGCGGAGAATGCGCGCGTAGCAGCGCGCTGGACCGCTGCTCTGGAACGATCTGAGGATGCGGTGCGAAGACTTCGCTTGGCGAACGAGGAGTTGGAAGCGCGTCTACATGAGGCGAAACGCCAGCTTGACGAGCCGCTAACGCCGTCCATGGTCCAGCAGCAAGCACTTACACGCCGACTCAATGATATGGAGGCTCGTTTTCAAGCGCGGGAGCGGGAGCTTGAACTCATCGTCCACAATGTCAAGCATCGGGCAGAGATGGATCTTCACGCGGCGCAATCTCGCTTTGACGCTGCGCTGGCTACAAAGAATGCAGAAATCCGGCATTTCCGTGCCGAGCTTGACGCACTTCTTTCTGCTGCCCAAAGCTTAGCCTAGTGGTTCGTAAAGAATAGAGTGTCACTCGTACTTTGTGAGTTTAATATCTTTTGCTGTCAAGTGTCGACTTGACTTGTTCATTCTCTGCTGTCAAGAGTCGACTGGACCTTTGGTTTTCTGCTGTCAAATGTCAGCTAGAGTTTTTAAAATTCTACAGTCAGTCAAGGAAGGACAGACAAGGAAAGGATAAAAAAATAGAACTGTCAAGTTGCAAAAAAGCGTCGGATTGATCGATACTTTTTTTTTCTTTCAATGAAAGACGGGAAGAGACACAGAGAGGCCTCACCAAGGTTGATACAAGCACCAATGCATTTAATTGAATGCATGCAACGGCATCTTGATTTATTGTACGTACGTGATATTAGATCGCAATTACCTTTCATTTTCCGAAGCGAGAGCCCTGATGAGAGAGCTCGGCTTGTCGCGACCCTTATAGGCCTCAAAAGCACCTTTGTCAACACGATGCGCGAGCCTTTTCGATGTGTGTCTGCCTGCGAGAGCCAACGCTTTGACGCCCCGAAGTCTAGCGTTGAGGACCTGGAGCTGTGCCACGGTTTTGTCAAGCGTCGAGTGAAAGGCCTCGTCAAAGTCTGATGGCGGTGCCGCTTGCGTCTCCTCGCCAGTGCGGCTGGCTTCCTTGGATGCGGATTCCTTCTCAATAGCGGCTTCCTGTTGTTTGTTCTCATTATCTGAAGATGCTTGCTGCTTCTTAGCCCGGTCTCTTCTTTGTGTCTTTTGACAGCGCGCCTCCTCGACGCGCTTCCACTCTTCAAGCTCGCGCCTGTAGTCGTCAATAAGTGCCTTCAATTCCGCCTCACGTTGTCGAAGTTGCTGATTTTTGGGATTTGCTTTCGGCTGCGGGCGTTCCATTTGGTCGTCAAGCGCGGCACCACTCTTGCCAGTAAACTCTTTGTGTACTCTACGCAAGACCTTTTCGCTGGATTGCCGCAGATCGTCGAGGACGCTCGAAAAGTCGCCAGTGTACACATCTTCGAGAGCCTGCAATTCGTTGTTCAAAATTGTCTCGAGAGCCTGATGCACCCACTCGCCGAGCTTTGAGCCATCCGAAATGAGCATGGCCTCATCGACGGGAAAAGCGATGCCTTTAGGATAGCGAGGTTTTTCCTGCGGCTGCTTTCTTGAGCGCGCTGCCTTGGTCTGGCGCAACACCTCGGCTGCCGACTTGCGCTTGCGCGAATTTACAGCTGCGGCGCCGCTGTTCTCTTTAATTCCTTCCGAGCTGGTCTTTTTCTTGCGAAGGTGATCATTTGAGGCGGTCTTGCTGCCTTCATCTTCGCTGTCGGCCTCGACATCGCTAAAGCTAAACTCCTCGGGTTCACTTTTGCGACGAGAGGTCGTCTTGGGCTTTGTCTTTGTCTTTGTCGTGTCTACGGAGCTTGCTTTGGCCAGCTTTGCTTCAGGAGCTCGCAGACGCGCTGAGCGCCGCTTCACCTGGACGTTGCCGGGCAGTTTGACCACGGTCCCAGGCATGTTTGGGGCTGACAGCCAATCTGACCTCTCTCCCCCTGCGTCTTTCTTGCACTGGACCGCAACGCACTGTAACGCACAGCACTGCGCAGCAGCGCGATGCGCCAGGCCAAACGGCGTGCGATGCGACTGCCACGAACGGTCCTTCAGGCCAGCGTAGCGAGAGCCGCGCGAGCGCGCGCGGAGTTCGAGTTCTGACTGACAGGGAGTGCTCGAGTGTTGGAGTGCAACGGTTGCGCAACCCAAATTCCACGCGAGGATGGATTCTTTTCTTCGATGTGGACTTTAGGTCCCAGTGGCATTGGAAAGCGCTTTGGGGCTTGCGAGAGAGCGGATCTGCTCAAACAGACAGACACACGAGGCGCTGATTCGAAAAGGTGAGAAAGATCGGTCAAACAGAACTATCCTCGTACGATTCCTTTTGTTTCGGTTCTAGCAAAAATATCGACGCATTCCTGCGCGCCAAATTCAGATCCTTGTCGCCTTACTTGCCTCAGGGCCGCAAAGCCCCATTGCACAGCTGCTCAACACAAGTGGCCCAAAACTTTTAAAAGTACTGCATCGTCGCCAGGCCGCTGCCGCCGCGTATCGCGAAGGCACTCAACACGAACATACTCGCAATCCGCTATGACGACGACGATGACGAAGGCGGCGGTCGCAAGAGCGAGCCGAGATATTCTCGCACAGCGCCAATGACGCGATCAGCATCAGCTTTGCTGAGAGCGTGAACGTCGAGCGCATCGAGCTTGGAGGACAGCTGTGGGAGCGAGAGCTGCGACCATTCTTCGCTGTCGATGTGGATCCCACCAGAGGGCGCTTCCTCAGCGCCCGTCATCGGAGACTTCGTCACAGCGTCAGTCGCAGCGTCAACCGCAGCGCCATTGCGCGAGCTTTGAAGGCGAGTTTGATCGTCGAACTCGAGTAGGAGCTCCTCCGTGCGTTTGAGGACGGTCTCGGGAACATCCGCGAGGCGAGCCGCGTGCACACCATACGAGTTGTCAGCGATGCCGGTTTCAATCTCGTACATGTAGATGAGTTCGTTGGTTTTCTTGTTGAGAACCGAATTCATTTTGAGGAGTTCCATGGCGCTGTCGTCGGGCGCGAGCAACGCGGGAAGCTGATGAAAGTGCGTGGCGAAGAGCGTGCGGCATCCAATGTCCACAAGGGCTTCAAGCACAGATTGCGCAATAGCGCAACCATCACGCGTTGAGGTTCCGCGACCAATCTCATCAACAATGACAAAGGACCGCGCGGTTGCTCGACGAAGAATTGCAGCGGTTTCCTCCATTTCGACCATGAAGGTCGATCGATCAGCAATGAGCTCGTCGGATGCGCCAACTCTACAAAAGAGGCGGTCCACGAGCCCAAGCGTTGCCTCTCTGGCCGGAACAAATGCGCCTATCTGAGCGAGGATAATTATGTGAGCGTTCTGACGGAGGTAGGTGCTCTTGCCCCCCATGTTGGGGCCCGTGATGAGCCAAAGTGCGCGCGCGCTGTCGGCAGCAAGGTTGCCAGACGCCAGCGTCTCGTTTCGCGCAGCAAGTGAGATCGGATTGGGAACGAAGGAGCGTGGGGCGCCTCCAAACCCGCGACTTTGGCTCTCCACGACAAGGTGTCGACCCTGGGAAACGTGAGCAACGGGGGCGTCCACGATCATAGGTCGCACCAGGTTCATGTCTTCGGCCAAGACCGCAAAACTGTTGACCACGTCAATCTCTGCGAGAGCTTCTGCAATCTCACGAATCCTCACTGCATTCATGCGCACCTGCGAAACCAGTTTCTTTGTGATGGCGGATTCGAGCGCAGCGACCTTGTCTGCTGCACGAAGCATATCGACCTCCAGATTGTTCAGTTCCTGATGGCGGAACCGTGAGCGACCGCGTAGCTCTTGCAGTTTGCGAAGCTCGGGCAGCTTATCCATGTGCTTGGCTTCCTTTGCAGGCACTTCAATGTAGAGCATGCCGTTGCGACGCATGCCTATTTTCAGCTGCTCAACCTTGAAGCGCTCCTTGAACTCTTGCTCCTTTTTCTGAACAATGCCGCGCTTGTCCCACTTAAGCTCGCGTGCTATGTCGAGTTCTTCGGAATACCCTCGTTGGATATCACCAGGCACGAGATGAAGCAAACCATCCTCATTCTCGTGCTCCTCAGCCATTTCGGTAGCGAACTCGTCGAGTGCGTCGCTCTTGGTAAAGGCCAACTCGATGGGCTCAATTACGAGGCCGCGGTCAAAGGCGTCAAAGAGATCGGCGTGCGAGGAGCGCAGCGTCCGAATTCGCTCGACACTTGTGAGCAGTGAGGAGGTGGGCAGTTCGGCGGCCGACGACGGCAACGCCAGGGCAGAGTCAGCGAAGGGCTCGGCAGGATCTAGCTCGCTCAGCAACGGCCACAGTTCGTCGGCAAGAGCGCTCGCTTGATGCAAAGCGATCGCAAGGACGGCAAGGTCCCGTTTAAGCCACGTTGAATCGACGATTCGCTGCAAGCTCCGGTGTGAATCTGCGAGGAGACCGAGGTGGTCTGAAATAATGTGACGAGCCTCGATTGAGGCCTGCAGGAACTCTACGGCGTCGTGACGCGCCTGGATGTGATCCCCGTCGATGTAAGGCGCTCGCAGATTTGTGGCAAGGAGACGCGAGCCGCCAGGCGTAATCGTGCGGTCCACGGTGTGCAGCAAGGATCCGCGCTTTCTGCCTGTCACTGTTTGCAGCACTTCGAGGCTCTTGAGCGCAGCCGGATCGATCTCCATGGCTGAAGCACGCGCACTAAGAAAGTCGTTGCGCTGACACACGGAGATGTGCGGCGTCGTGTCGCGCAGGACAAATTTGCCATACTCGAGAGCTCCAGCAAGCGCGCGACGTTCCGCCGTAGTCATGAGATCGAGCGGTACGAGATCGTGCGCAGCCGTCTGCTCTAAGATCGAGTCGAGATTGTCGTCGTGAAAGCTTTCCTCGGGCCGAAAAGACACGCAGCAGTTACCCAGAGATGGGCAACGAATTGCATCGAGCTCGTATGGTTGCACATGAAAGATGTAATCGGCATCGCAGCTATCGTCACTGGAAGTCGGCAATCGATTGCGAATACCTTCATCTACAGCAAGCACGGGAATGCCCGCGAGCTCACGCGAGAGGATGACTTCTTTGGCGGAGAAGCGGGAGAGATTGAACTCGAGTTCCTTTTCCGAACCAAGAGGTGCAAGCGCAATTTCGCCCGTAGAGAGATCCATTTGAACAAGACCAAAGGATGGCTTGGAACGTTTGCCGTCGGAGGCGATGGAAACCAGATAGCTTGGTTCGCTTGAACTGAGAAACTCCTCATCTGTCACGGTCCCTGGTGTGAGGATGCGTCGTATTTCTCGAATCATTACCGTTGACTTTTCGCTGTCCTTTTTCATGTCCTTGTGCTGTTCGCAGACGGCGACTCGTACCTTTTTGTCGAGCACCTGCTGCAAGTAGCGATTTAAAACAGTGTGCGGGATGCCGCACATGTACTCATTGTACCGCCTGCCCAAGGTGATTTGCAAGAGTTCAGAAACAGTTTTGGCGTCGTCGAAGAAGCATTCGTAGAAATCGCCCATGCGAAATAGGATGAGGTGGTCTGGGAGCTCTTCCTTGAGCTCGAGAAATTGCGCTAGAATTGGCTTGGCCAGGGCCTTCTCGCGGCGCGCCTCTGCTCGTATCCTCTCCTTCTCCTCTTCTTGTAGCTTCAGAACAGCCTCAACAGGGGAAAGCTTTTGAGATTTTCTTCCCCTGCGAGTCGCTGCCGTCTTTGTCGCTTTGCGGGCAGACTTTTTCACTTTCCTCGTTGTCGTCGACTCGGTTCGGGTTGGGGTCAGGGTCGACGTCGATGCCGAGGTCGATGCCGATGCCGAGGTCGAGGTCGATGCTTCTGCCACTGCTGCTGCTGCCGACCTTGCTCTGCTTGGTGCGAAAGCCGTCCACGCAGGTGTCCACGGAGCGCGCGGCCATCTCCGCAGCGCAGCGCGCGCAGCCCCGCGGCCTGGCGCGCGCATCATGACGGTCGTCTTCAACGAGAAAGACTTTGTTTGGTGGCTTCATCGGGAGCGCTGCCGGGACTCGGCCTAACCGTAACCAGTTTTTTTTCTAAATAAAAAATTCTTCGAGCGTCGAGCTCTCGCTTGGCCTGGGCAGCAGACTCGAGTTGAAGCATCTATCGGCTGCGCGATGTTCAAGAAGCGCAGGAAGCGCGCGCGCGAGGGCGCGACGGACGCCAGTGGCAGCGGGAGTCGCGCATTCTCGCTAGCAAACGAAGCGCGCGAAGACGCGAGTCAGGATCGCCGCTCCGGCCGCGCAGACGAAGACGACGGACCTGGGAACAAACTCGCCACAACAGGCTCGAGGTCACCGCCGCTGCTGCAAGCGGGCGAGCTGAGAGGGCCGGCTACGAAGACAGCCTCCAACGAGGATGACGATGACGATGACGATGACGGCGCGGTGCTGGTCCCTGTGAGTAAACTGGGCGGAAATAAAAGGGCTAGCGCGGGCGCAGGAAGCGTGTCGGCGAGCTCTGGAAAACCAGCCGTCACAGGCCACGCTTTACGCGAAGCGCAGGAGCAGACCGTGTCTGTTAAATCTGAGTCAGAAAAGTTGCAAGAGCAAGAGAAACAAGAAGAGGAGGAACGTATGTTGAAAACTAAAAAGCCAACAGGTCGCTATGGCCCGCGAAGCGCCACAGCCAATATCAAGACCACTGTCATGATGGACTACCAACCTGATGTCTGCAAAGATTACAAGGAGACGGGATACTGTGGCTTTGGTGACAGTTGCAAGTTCATTCATGACCGAGGCGACTACAAGTCTGGCTGGGAGCTAGAGAAAGAGTGGCAACTTTCGGAGCGGAAGCGAAAGGACGATTTGCGGGCAGGCATACTTGGAGACGACGAAGACGAAGCGGCTGACGCGGATGCGAGCGGTGGAAAGAAGCGGAAACGGGATATTCCCTTTGCCTGCCATTTGTGTCGCCAACCTTTCACCAAGCCAGTCGTTACGCTCTGTGGACACTACTTTTGTCGCAAGTGCGCATTTGCGCACAACGCCAAGAGTGGTCGCTGTGCTGTTTGCGGGAAACCGACCAAGGGGATTTTCAATGCCGCTGACGAGATCATCGCAAACACATAAGTGGTAGCCGGACAAGAACGTGACACATTGCAAGGATTCCTTGCTTGTAAATCATAATTTTTTTGAGGGCAGATGCATCAAGAAACAAAAGAAGCAATAGGTTTCCTTTTTGAATTTTCGACGAGAGGGCGGCAAGTTAGGCTTTGGTTTTCTCCTCTTGCTTTGGACCAGGGTCAGCACTGGGAATGGTCTCTTTTGTCACCGCTGCACTCGGCGCTTTCTGCTTTGGGGCCTGCTTCTTGCTGGGCTGCTGCGAGCGCAAGGTGTTCGGCTGCTCGGTGGCCTTATTAGGGCCTACGTTCTCAGCAGGGGCATCTTTGACAGAGGAGGTTACGGGTTTCTGCTTGTTCGACCCCTTGGCCTTATTGTTGTTTCGCTTGGGCTTGGTGCTGGGCCCTGTGGGCTGGCCCCGCTCCTGCTGCTTTTCAAGAACCGGGGCAACGGGTGCCGGCACCTCCTCCGAGGGAGCAGACGACTTGGACGCCTCGCCAGTCGCATCTGCCGCAGCTTTGCTCTTATTTTTACCGCCGCGTTTTCCCTTGGACGATACGGACGCCTTTTGTTGCTGCGGAGCAGGACCAGGAGCAGGAACGGCAGCAGGAGGAGCGGCACTCTTTTCAGACTGCGGAGATTGCGCTTCTGGTTGTTTGCTGGACTTTGCCGTTTCCCCTTGTTGCGATTTTTGCTGTTTCTTTGACTTCGTTTCACCATTGACGGCCTTGGATTTCGAACCATTTGCAGATTTCGCAGTAGCTTTTGCAGCTTTTGGCTCCGAAGCGGAGACAGACGAGGACGAGGAAGACGAAGAGGAAGGGGCTTTCTTCGCGGAGGCCTTGGGTGCCTTCGCGTCACTTGCCGGCGTAGTGCTGGATGTTGACTCCGAAGAGGTCGTTGCCGCGGGCGCAGCGGCAGCCGCTTGCTTACGCTGTTGCTTTCTCTTCGCCCTCGACTTTGATGCTTTTGAGGGGATTTGCTCCTGTGTCTTTTCCTTTTCCAATTCCGAAGACGCATTGGTGGTCTCCTTTGTCGAGGTCTGCTTCTTTTCCTTGGGTTCAGAAGCAGGTTTTGGCACGGTTGCCTTGCTGCTTGCAGGAACGGGTGGTTTTGCTTCCGTGGTGGTTTTGCCCTCGTTTGCCTCCTGCGTAGCAGCAGCCTTGTTGGCCTTGGACTTATTCTTGGATGCTTTTGTCGACTTTGTCGGACCAGAGGTCGTCGCTGACTCCGCCTTCTTAATTTGTGGTTTTGCCCCCTTCTCCTGCTGCGATGTGTTCTTGTCCGAAGAAGGTTTGCTTGCTTTGGCTTTTCCTCCGTTTTCGTTCGTGGCTGTAGCAGCCCCCTTCGACTCGCTTGATGGGTTCGCAGCGGCAGCGGCAGTGGTAGCGACAGCGGCAGCGACAGCCTTTTTCTTTTTCTTGTTGTTGTTAGAACTCGATGGGTTGGCGCGTGCTGGCTGAACCACCTTATCCTTCGTTGCTGTTGTTGCGTCGTCGCGAACAGGTTGCTGAGACTGCGCTTGCTTGGGGGGCTGCGGCTGGCCTGCCCCACGTACAGCGGCAGACGTTCCAGCCTTTGGGGCCTTGTTGTTTGCGACATTGTTGTTCTTGGACCCGTGCTGATGCTCCATTTTGGTTTTGTTGTTATTGGTGTTGTTCTTGATGGTGGTCGCGAGTTCGGTCACCTTGACCGAGGACGAGCCGGAGCCACGGCTGCGGTGACTGGCGTCGTCGGCCGAGCTCTGAAAGCCATCTCTGCGCTGCTGCTGTCGTGAACGGGGACCATTGTGCCCAGCAAAGTCGCGGTAGTTGGCATCAATTGCGGAGAGCTGGCGTTGAATATTTGCCTCGTTCACGCGGAGAGAAGACATTTTCTGTTCGTATTCAAGTTGAGTCTCGACGAGATCTTGCGCGAGCTGCACCGCCTTTTTGGTACCAACAATGCGCAAAAACCTGTCCTTTTCCACCATAATATTCACGCAGCCAGACTTGCGCATGATCTCCGCAATGTTTCGGCCGCGCTCGCCAATAATCGTTCGGGGCTGACCGGGTTGCAGCGGAAGCGCAATCTCTTCGTACTCGAGCATGTCGCGCGCACGGCGCACAGCTTCCGGGTCGCGTCCGCGAATTCGGACGACGCGCGTGCGAGCGTCCACGATGATGCGCTCCACGCCAGTATCTTCCTTGACCTTGGTCACGCGCGCACCACCTTTTCCAATAACGAGACCAATTAGGTTTTCTGGGACAGAGAATTCTACGCGCTGGCCGGTCTCGAACTCGGCATTGGTCGCGCGGAGGTCCTCTTCCATTTTCTCCGTCTGCTGCTTTCGCTGCTGGTACTCGATTTGGAACGAGAGGTGCGTCTCCAGCAAAGACCGCGCGGCTCTCAAACAGTCTGCGGACGCGGCCGAGATCTGGAAACTCGCCTTGCCCGGGCGGGCGCTGACGAGGTCAATCGCCGTGGCATCTGTCTTGCCACGGATCTTCTCTGCGACGGCCTTGGCGTCATCGGATTGAGACCATTGCAAGAGCTCGTACGGAACGTTTACGCCGTCGCGAAGATCGCCGCCGCCGGCGCCTGCCATCTCGCTCCCCCTCCGCTCTCACTCCCGCTCTCGCTTCTTTCCGCACGAGGGCCGTCGCCGTTCTGGTCTCTGTCGTCGACCTTCTTTTCGCCGCCGGACTTTCTTTCTCCTTTCAGCCTTGGCTTTGCGCGGGAACGAAAGGAAGGCCGCGCGCGAACACCCTCGTTGTCTTTCCGCGCGGCGTCGCCTGCGCTGCCGCGGCCCTTCGCGTCCCTGCGCTGCGCTGCGCTGCGCTGCGCTGCGCCGTGCCGTACCGCGCCGTGCCGTGCGCCGTGTTGCCCTTTTGGGATCTGGCGCCGGTTGCCGCCGCGGCCACGTGCCTTCCGGGTCTGCTTTCATTCGCGCCCACCCTCCGCTTCTGGCAGCCTTTCCCGCCCAACGGACGCTGCCTATCTCCTACTGCCGCAACCGCGTCGCTCTGGGTCCGGTACCAAATCGCATACTCCGGGGAAACATGTATCTCCGAAAGAAGCCAGGTCTATAGTATGAATGTGAGAAAGGAAGTCGGTAATTTCACCGATACGCCGAGAAAGGGTTGTGCGGATAGGGACTGAGCTGGACGAGACAGATCGGCGACGTTGGACTCGAGGATGGAGAATGGCACGACGCCTGGCAGTGACGGCGGCGCCAGCTAGCGCGCTGCGAGCGACGGTTCTGGCGCTGCTAATGTGGATGATGTGCGGAGGTCTTGATCGCGGTCGCTTTGTGGCAGAGGCTGCGGAATATGCTGGTGCGCGTGAGGTCTGGAACCTTGCGGCAAAGCTAGAAGCCCAAGGCCTGCCGCACAGCGCTGCGGCGTTGCGGCGAGCAGAAGAGGTATGTTGGGCGTGAGATTCTGTGGTTCTTGATTCGGGATGGTGCCATTCTTTTCTCCTTGTAGAATAGAAGATCGCTGACATTGGGCTCGTGAAATCTTGACAGGATTGCAATGTGGTCAAGCGAAATCGATATCTCGGATTCCGCTTTGAAATCTCCAAGTGGACCACCATCGATAATTTAAACGATGCAGTACCGTCTAATCTTGATGAAAACGATCAAGGCATGCAGTCGCGGAGGCTGCGAAGGGCACAAGCCGCGATCAAACGTAAAGCTGACGAACTTTTCTGCTTTGGCTGGACGCAATTTATCGGCGAGCCACATCCACGTGTTGTCGGAGAAGCGCGCTGCGGAGTTAGAGCTGGCGACGATTTATTGTACTGGCTTGAAGGGCATGCCGGGAGTGACCTTTACGCGCACGTGTATGATGACACGAAGATCAGCCTGCATTTTCCAGATTTCGAGATCCTCGAGCCTTCGCGAGAGACCTGTTTTCCCGAGCCCCCACACGCGTGTGAAGATTCGTCTCTGTTCACGCAACGTCTCGTTTCTCCGGATATCATTTGGCTCACGACGAGAAATTCGGGCCAGTGTCATGTCGATGAAGACGCAGTGTAAAGAAAAAGCCTACGTCGTCTTTGTCATTATTATTTTTTGGTTTTGCTCTGCTCGACTCTGCTCGCGTAATTGATTTTTAACATGAAGCAAGTGTTACACTCACAGTCAATCATTTTTAGAAAACTCTGCTTGCTGCTGGCCGATCGCGATCGCGAATGCGAGGCAAGCTCTGCAACTTCTTGTTGTTGTTGTTGGTCGCCTTTACTCACAGTCACTCATTGTCAAGTCAAACACCAAAACTCAAATCTATACACGATGAGCGCCTCTTCTGTTGAGTCGATCCAGAAGCGCCGGCAGCAAGTACAGGCGGCCTTGGAGGCTGTCCACAAGCAGCTGGGCGACCTCGAGAACCGGTACGTGCATCCGCCCCCGCGCTCTGCTGCCTGCGGCCCCGCTCGCGGCAGCGCGCGAGACCAGCCATGAGCTCAACGAGACCATCTGCTGACGGTGGCTTCGCTGTCTTATCTTTCGCGCGTGACGATGCTCTTTTGCGCGCGCGCACACGCACGCTCGGACGCACGGACGCACGCGCGCATGGTGACGTCCTCGTTGCTCTTCCTTTTCTCCCCTGCGGCGCAGATATTTGGAGGAGACTGGGACGACGGGCAACGTTGTGCGCGGCTGGGAAGGCTATATTGATAGCAAGCCTCGGGCTACGCTGACAAACAAGAAGGAAAAGCGTCTTAAGCCGAGCGAGCGGATATTTTCCTACTCGTCTGCGACAGCGCCGGACGAGATCACATCCGAGACGGGTCAGACGCAGACTCCGAGCCCTGTACCAAAACGTGGTGCAACGGGTACGGCCACAAGTCGTAAACGTGGACCCTCAAAACGAAAACGTCTCGCCGAAGAGGAGGATTGATGTCATGCCCAAATGTGAATTTCATTACCTCTGTATACCACTCACCTCAACAGGCGAAATGAGTTTATGTTGACGCGATCATGCTCTCAGCGCCATGAGCGTGATACCTTGATCGCGCTTTGCATTAATTTTTTGGCACATGCTGCTTTCATGACGCGTTTCTGCGCACAAGACGTAGGCTGTACGCCACTTTTCTCTTCTACTTTCCCCCTCTTCTCGACGTTACCTCTACTCTGTTAAGTCATCGTTCCAGCATACACGTCGCCATCGATTTGGGCCAAATCGTTGCAGCAAGATGTGGAAAAACAAACCCAAAAACTCGCTGTCCCACCAGATCCACAAATTTCGTCATGTGCATCAATCGCCACATTCCCAAAAATCAACGATGCCCACCCCATGCGAGTGACTGCCAGAGACTGGCAGTGGGATAAACCGTCAACGGACAAACTACTAGCGTCCTCATTCTCGCTTCCCGCCGCCTGCCTCTCTCTCCACTGTCATGTAATTTCCCTAACGAATCTCTCCATTTTCTCTTTTTCCTCCACCTCGCACCGCCTACACCACTGCACCTTTTCTCCCCCACTTCCACTGGCGTTGCGGTAGGTTGGAGCTTTTCCGCCTTCTCCCCGCGCGGACGGCAGTGGCCGCGGTCGCGCGGGCGGCGCAGTGGCGGCGCTGGGGCGGGTCCCACTGGGCCCCGTTCTCGGCGCGTTTCGCCCCACGTGAAAACACGGATGAAAACAAAACAAGACAAAGCAAAACAGGCGGCAGGCAAAAGCGAGAGCTCGGGAGCAGGAGACGCACGCAGGCGCGCGCAGACGACAGCCAGCCGAGCAGCCGCGCGGTAGAGTCCTAGCGCACGAACACCAGGTCTGCGCAGCGCCCTCCCTCCTGCCGCACGCGTCCCGGCCGGCCAGGCGGCAGGTGCCTCCTCTGTCTGTCTCAGGGCGGTCGCCAGCGTGCAAACCAACGTGGCTTCGCGTGGAGCCTGCGTGTGTACGTGCGTGAGCGCTTGCGTGCGTGCGTGTGGTTGGGAGCAAGCGCTGACGAGGGCCCGGTTGCGGTCGCCGGCAACAACAACAAAAAGAAGAAGGCACCATGGCACAGCAGGGCGCTTCGCTGCAAAACTACAATAATGAGCTCGTGAAATGTAAGTGCGCTCGCTGGACAGGGCTCGCTCGGGTCGGGCGACCCGTTAGGCTCTGGACAAGAAATGCCGAGACAAACGACAAAGACATACTAACGCTGTCCTTTTGCTTGTACTGGGTCTTACTCTCCTTCATAAACAGGTATCGAGGATTTGCGTAGCAAGAGGGAAGAGGTAAACCGCCAGATTCTCAAGGACGAAGAGCAAAAGGCAACGATCCAAAAGGACCTGAGTATTCTTACCGATCGTCTGTCCAAAGTAAACGAGTCTCTGGCCAAACACGTCCAGGCTCGCAAGGAGTACGACACGACCATCCAAGAGACCGAAGCGGCATACATGAAGATTCTCGAGTCCTCGCAGACCCTGCTCAACGTTCTCAAGCGCGAGTCGATCAACTTGCAGAAGAAGAAGCAAAGCTCGAACTAATTTTGCACGCTCCACTATGTGTTGCGTGGCAATCGCGAGTGCCTTAGAAAAAGCAAGAGGGTGCGAGCGAGGCAAACACGCGCCCCGCACCCCGAATGCTCGCTCGCGTGAACGTTGAAAAGGATTGTGGGTCAATTAACGTGGGATGGCCTGCAATGCAAACGCATGTGCATGCTCAAACATATGGAGGGTGAAAGTCGGTGGGCAAGGGCTTTGCTAGCGCGACTGGCTTGATCATGCGCATGTCTTTCTGTTTGCTTTGCGTTGCTCAGGAGAAAACAAAGGAGAGGGACGTGGGAAAAAAAATTAAGAACCTTGCATCGAAGAGCTAGCTTGCGTCGCCTGCGCACACGCTTGTCTGGCAGACCGACCCATCTATCTAATCTATAGGAAATTCAGTCAGTTAGGAGAAAAAACAGCCGGCGAGCTGTTCGACGTCCTGAAGCGGAAAAACAAAAACAAGAAGCATTTCGGAATTTGTGTGACTCTTTTTGTTTTGTTTTTTCTACTTCTTCTCCCTCTTCCACTTTTTTCGTGCGACCGACGAAACTGCGCCACTCACCTAGCCAGACTATCTACAATCAGAAGGTATCTGCTTGCATTGATCCTGACAGCGCCAGCATGAACGCGCTCTGTGACCTCCAACAAAGTCCAAACAGAAGTCATTTTAAAAATCATTTGTATAACATTCACAAGAGCTGAAAGCTACGTGCATACCACGCCAACACACCGCGGGTCTTGGACCTCAATCGAGGGGCCAAAATAGTAGGGTCAACAGGTCGAAAGGTGACAGTGTAGCGGCTTCCGCGCGTCACTTCAAGAGGAATCGAATGGCACAAGCTTGTCCACTCGGTGATAAGACTCCGCGGCTTGACCACTTGCAATGGTTCGGAAACTACGACCGCGCCAGCTTGCGAGCGCAATTCAATTTCCAGTCGCGGGTTCACAGCGTCTTCCTGGCCGCCCCACATGAGACCCACAATCTTGAGGTATGTTGCGTTCGAGGTGACGTGTCGCCACTGCTCCACACGAGTAGCCGCTGCGGAGAGGCCTTGCTTGGCGTGCCAGCCATAGGCCATGGTGGATGGCGCCTTTTGCATATGCACGCGCGTTCTGAACTCGTTCATTTGCCCCGTTGGCTTGACACGACGCGCATCAACAAATTTGACGAGTCGCACCCATTTGATACATGTGCACCCATACCAGTTGGGCACCACAAGACGAATGGGAAATCCATGGTCGGGCGGAAGCGGCTCACCATTGAGCTCCGTGGCAAAGAACATTGCCGTGCTTATAACCTGATCCCACGTAAAAACCCAGCTCGCGCCCTTCGCGCCACCTGCGGTCTTGATGTGCTCGTCGTAGCCCTCGACAAGAATGGCGCGGCCGTCGGAAGCAGTGCCGGCCGCAGGAAGGTAATCTTTCAAGAGGTCACGTACTCTGACGCCACGAGTCCACTGTGCTTGTGACAAAAGGCCAAAGTGCCACACGCGCGTGTTTCCCGAGCACTCCATGACGCCAGTGCCTACGTGCGATCCAACGTCGTGAATCTCCTGAGCCGAGAAAGTGTGGAGAATTTGACCACTGATAGACTGCACTTGCACCTTCCACGTCTCCCTCGAAAGCGCCATGGCATCCAGTGTACCAGGGAGTCCGGTCCGAATGTAAAAGGCCGACGCAGGGGTGGTCTGCAAGAGCGGGGGCGTGAGTAGGGCGAGGTCGACAGAGAGTCGCATGGCTAGCTCTGAGCTATGGGAAGTTCCAAAGGTTTTGCTTCGGCCACGAGCATATTTTTCCGAGAAAGGAGCTACAGCGTCAAGTTCCCACTCGCCCTCCCGTGCAAGCTGTGTGGGAGGGCCAAAACACGGTTCGCCTTGCACAGGTTGACGAAATACGCGTCGCTTGAGCCCGAGGGAGTCTGTCTCGTCCACATCGTCAACACCGTCATCAACAGGCGCAGACGGCACGATCTCTCCTGCATGAATGGTGCCGATTCGGTACATGCGCGTCGTTTCAATCGCTACATCTGAATGGCCCTGTTCATCGAATGTTTCCGTAGCATTGTATCCAAGATACGGTAACATGATCTCTTTCCCGCCAGGATGAAAATCAAGCCAACGCGTCACGTCGAGCACATCGCGACCGAGAACAATCCATGCGTCATGTGCGCTTTGGTGCTTTGCGACCTCTGCAGCCGAAAAAAGTGCACCTGCAGGAGGCTCGCGTTGACCTGAAGCGTGGGAGAGCGCCCCATTGGAGTTGCTCGTCGCTTCTTGCACATTGGCGAGGTTACTTTTGGATCCGTGCTGAGACGGCGTTGCAGCTTCTGCAGCGGCGTGCCGCGCAGCGAGTTCGTCCAGAGTAGGACCAAAGTGACCGTACCCAGTCTCTTGCACTTGACCCATGTAGACAGTAGTAGCAGTTCCGAGCACAAGAACGAGCGCGAGAACACGTAAGTGGCGACGGCTCCACGTCTTTATCGACGCAGCTGCATGAAACAGAATGCGTGGCATCAAACTCCACAGTCCGCCAACGAGAAAAAACCAGGTGCCCACAAATTTTTGCGGGACGAGGAGCAAGAGTGCATTAGCAAAGGGATCTGTGTATCCTGAAAGGAATGCAAAGTTGCTTGCAAACGTGGTGTGGTGGACATTGTGATGTGCGTGGGAAACAAAGACCAGATTCAAGAGCGGGGCGGACGCCCACGTCTCGCTCACGTGCGAGTACCAGTGGCCCACGTATGCAAGCTCAAAGAAGGCGGAGATGGCGAGCGTGCACCAGCGCAGACGAGCATTGGTGCTCGAGGCTGCCAGAAATACCAATGGAAGGAGAAAACAGAGCGGCGGAGCAGACAGCTTGATTGGGTCAATGTGATGCTCTTGGAAGGAGTCCGCACTTTGACGAAGAATGGGCCATCGATGGAGCACTTCTGGATTATCCAACACGACATGAGAGATGGCGCTGCCCAAATCGCCCCATAGATATGCAAAGATAATTGGAAGTGCCATCGTCCACCACCACGATGCGTGTTCTACGGGGACCTTTTCCTTGTTTGCGCGCTGCAAACGCTGCATGTGGAGATCTTGCCAGTCTCGAACGACGAGAACAGCAAGGTAGAGCAGGATTCCGGACGTGACGAAGTCCAGAAACCCGCGCACAAGATCCGAGAACGAGAAACCCCAATGTGGACGGGCCTCGCTATCTTGAGCGGCATCTTGATTCGAACCATCACAAGATATACTGTCTGCATCCACAGAAAGTGAGGTGAGCGAGTCCGCGCGGGAAGGGTCCGAGAGTTGGTCGCGGCGCTGGGGCGGAAAGTGGTCGTCGGGTTGCCATACGCAACATGGGTCTCCAAGCTCCATTCCGTTCGTCTCGCCATCGCCATCGGAGTCACGTCCACAAAGGCACGCCGACCTGTGAGTTCGTCAACAACAACAACAACAACAAAAACAGCAAAAAGGAGGAAGGAATGCGTCGTACCCCGGTTTGTGAATGGTTAGATGAATTGTTTGTTTGTTTGTTTGTTTGGTTGGTCTGTCTGTTCAACGATCATTGTTCATCATCCGTTCTCGTCGTCACCCTGACAACATCATAGGTCGACGTACCATTGCCCATCGCAAGCAAGGAAGTCAATGCCAAAGGGAGACAAGGGTCCGCCTCCCACGCCCTCACTATGGCCTGCTGCTGGGAAAGCTCTTCCGTTTGGGATACGTAGCGCGTTCACCGGAAACCCGAGCGCGGTCGGGCCCTCGGTGGTGACCTTGGCCATGCCAAAGACAAGGGCCGTGGCGCGGGCGGCCGACGAGGTTGCACGGCGTCTTCGCTGGCGCAACAGTTGCGCGCGCTGCGCACATCCCCTCTCATCTTTGCCCATGGTGTCTTGTCTTTCTTGCACAGGACGTGAAGGTTTTGCTGGTGCTTGCTTGCTTGCCCGGCGCGCCGCCGCGTGACGGCATCTTTATATGTCCGATTGAGCGTCCCGCAAGTAGGAGGAGGTTCGCTCTCACCTTTGTGATGTGACGATGCCTGTTGCAAAGGATGATGATGGTGGCGTTGGCGCGAAGAGACAAAGAGACAAAGAGAAAGACGGACGGACGGACGGACGGATGGACGACAAAGCCCAATTAGTAATATGAAAAACATAACTAAACTCTGCGTATCGAGAGTTGGCGGGCATTTTTGAGCGAACTTGTCATGGTTCCGTTTTTGTTGTGGCTCGGGTTTCGGCAGGGCCAAGAAGACGATTTGGAGGACTGCACATCACGGTGACAAAAAGTAAACATGAGCTTGATAAGAGAGAAATGAAAAAATATAAAGGACAGGGTCATGAGGGCAGTCAGGGTTCAGAGTTTCGTAGCCATGTTTTTTGAAATTTGGTTCGCTAGCGATTCGCACGTGGCATTGCTGCGCGGGACTCGCCGAGAATACTGTTTTCTCGCTCGACAACTTCCTCGAGCGAGGGCATGGCCATGAGGTTTGGGTACAGGTGACTGACATTTTGGAAACATGTATGCACAGTGTCACCGACGATCTTGTACTTGGAGCGAGCAATCATGGGTTTGCCTTTGTAGGTATTCCCAAAGGATTGCCAGACGAGCTCACCCCGCTCCATCAGCATGGGAATAACGTGGACAACGACCATCCAAAACTGTAGTGGGTGCAAAAACTTTAGCGTTGGACTCCCTTCCACGGCACCCTCAAGAATTTTTCGTGCAGTGTGGTCAGAGGAGATGTACATGAAGGTATTGAGGCAGAAAATATTTCTGCCGACCGGGTGCGACGGAACGAGGTCAGCGTCTGGAAGGAGGAAAGAGCGTGCAAAGCGCGGGTCTCTCAGATTGACAGGAAGTCGCGTGATTCTGTTGTCAAAAATGCCGTCAGTCTGTGTTGTTTTCGCGATGCTCATGAGAGAAAGGAAATGGTGCGGGCGAAAGTACTTTGTCATGACGCGAAGACCTGCAGCGCGTAATGTCAAAGGGATGTGGTCGAGGCGCAAGATATCTGGGACGCGTTCGATGGAGGGAATGGCTTCGTCCTGAATGGACTCGTCGAACTCGCAGAGAGGGATGCCCATCGTCTCACACGCTATGACGACGAGGTTTGGATTTTGCGACCATTCGGTCCTGTTTGCAGGCACGGCGTTTGGGTTGAACCGCATGCTGGTGTTTGCGCCAGCCTCGCTGCAGCTCGTTCCGTCTTCGCCACTGCTCACGCTGCCCGCAAAGGGGCTCGGGGCAGCAGCACTTCGTGCTCCGGACTGAGCTCGTTTACGCTTCGAGTCTCTGGGGTCGGCGATCTCCGCATCCGCGATCGAATATTCAGCCTTGAGCGGAGATGGCGAGGTGGTGTGAGACAGTGGTGTTGTTGCCGTCTCGTTGAGGTTATAGCCAGAAAGTATGGGCGGAGGCGGACGCGGGCGCGGGATGGGCGGGGGCGCGACGCCACCAGGTGCATGATAAGCATGAGGAAATTGAGGGTGTGAAGGATGAGGAGGATGTTGTTGATGAAGAGCAGGAGGAGGGGCAGCGCGAGGGGCATTCGGTCGACTATGCGGACCGTTGCCGTCGGAAGTACCCGCGGCGTGGTTTTGCTGCCGAGGGCGCGCAGCGCTGGTGTTGCGACGGGACTTGCGCATGTTTTCCGGAAGTCGAAGGTTTTCGTGGTAGCCCTGGCCTCGGAAACCGTGCTGGCCAATGTTTATCGGGTCCCCCTTGGCCGTGGTTCGATCTGCAAAACAGGGCCATACATTTTGTCTGCGCAGCTCGATCAGGACGGCGGCCTCGACCTCGCGAAGAAAAGGTTTTCGCCCGTCGGTGCCAGTACAGTGTGCTGTGATTGTTTTCCGAAAGGCCTCCTCGGGGCGTTTGAGCTGGCCTTGGCGCGTTTCAAGCCACTTGGTAAAGCACGGTTTGGTGAGGATTCCACTTGCGTTGACGTAGACTTCGCCGGTGTGACGATTGCAATAAAAAGCGCAGAATTCCATGAAGACGTCGAGCGAGCTGTTTTCGCCGCTCGGGCGATAGGGGCTTGGCGCGCGTTCCCAGAGAGGGCTATGCCAAGGGTTGTGGTTGTGCGGAATTTCGCCAGGTCTGCCTGCGTAAGCGTTCGCCGAGCCGTGTGCGATCATGGGCTGCGCGAAGCCGCCGCGGTAGGGAGGGTTTGGGGGCACGGATGTCAGCGGTGCGTGCAGCATGCTCGGCATACCCATGGTGCCTGCGAGGGAGTCTGCGTCGACGGAGGTGTCCCATGGGAACTCGAAGTTTTCGGCGACTTCGTTTCTGTCGCCGGGATGTTGCGCATACGATTCTGGCGGGCTCTTTTCGCTCTGGGCGTTGTTGTTGTTGTTGTTGCTGCTGCTGCTGCTGCTGCTGCTGCTGCTGCTGCTGCTGTTCATTGGGTTTGCAAAATGGAGATTCTGCTGACGGAAGACGGGCTCCTCCTGCCGAAGTAAGATGGGCGAGGCTGGCGGGTGTCGCGGCGACGGTGGCAAATACTGCTGGTGCTGGTGCGGGTGCTGCTGCTGTTGCATCGTCGCTGGTCTTGGCGCCGACAGAGGCGGCGGCGGCGGCGGCGGCTGCAGCGGTGGTGGCGGCAGCGTCGACGCCGTTTGTGGAAACTGCGACGTCACAGCGCTCCTCTGTCGGCCGCCGCCATCGTCGCGCGTGGCGCTCTCTTCCCGCGCGCTTCCTCCTCCCGCTGCTGCTGCCGCTGCGGCGCCTCTTCCTCCGGGCGCCCTGCCTTCCAGGGCCCGCTGCTGCGCCTGCGCCTCCTCTCTCTCGCCTGCGTACGGCCCCTGCTTGCCCCGCGCCCACGCCATCCGCGCGCGGCCGCGAGCCCTCTTTTTGTCGCTCTGTTCCCTTCCTTGCTTCCCTCCCTTCTTCTCCTCGGGCGCCGTCTCCTCCTCCTCCTCCTTGTGGTTGTGGTTGTTGCGGTTGTTGTTCCTCTTCTTCTTCTTCTTCTTCTTCTTCGCGCTGCCCTTCCACGCTCCCCCTCTGCCTGCCCGCCAGCCTTCCTCCGTACGGCCTGCCGAGCAGGCGCTCCCGCTCCCGCTCCTGCGCCTTACCCCCGCCCTCCTCGTCCTCCTCCCCGCCGCTCTCGCGCAAAAGGGTTCCTCTCCACGGTTCCTCTATGAAAAGCAGACCGGAGCAGAGCAAAGCGGAGCAGAGCAGAGCAGAGCGGAGACGGCCGAGACGAGACGGGACGAGGCAGCGAACTCGGCTCGGGCACGCGCGCGGGCACTGGCCGCGAGGCCGCTGCCTCTCCGCGCCCGAGCCGCCCCGCCCCGCCTCGCCCCGCCTGGCCTGGCCTCGCCTGGCCGGGCCTGGTTGATGCGAGCGATGTCGAGCCGCAGGAGGAGCAGCGGCGGCAGCAGCAGCACGAGGGCGCCTGGCGCTCGCAGACAGACGCTCGCTCGCTCGCTCGCTCGAGCGAGCGCCTTGCGTGCGTGCGTGCGTGCGTGGCAGGGATGCACGCTGCGCCGGGATCGGATGTACGTACGAAGGCAGGCGCGGGTCCCCGTCGCAGTGGCCTGGGGAGCTGAGCTAAGCTCTGGATAGGGTCTTGGGAACGCGCCCAGGCAGCGGCGAGGCTCCGCTGCCGCTGCCTGCGAACCTGCCGTGACTTGGCTTGGCGTCCCTTGCCCTGCGTCGCCTTGCGTTGCCTTGCGTCGCGTGCGTGCAGCTGTGTGCCTGCCTGCCTGCCTGCGCGCGCGCGCCGGCTGCGCGGTCAGACCTCGATCAAAGGCGGCGAGCCGCTGGCAGGCATGCGTGCGCCCTGCTGATTGATGGTGCTGGCTGCTGCTTTTCCTCGCGAGCGGGGCCTTGCGCGAGGCCGAGCCTTGTGCGTTTGCTCGATGCTTTGTACAAGCGAGCCTGCGCGAGTCCCAAGCTTGCTTTGCTTTGCTCTTGCCCTTGCTCTTGCCCTTGCTCTTGCTCTTGCCCTTGCTTTGCTTGCCTTGCCTTTCCACGAAGCAAACGCGTGCCGTCTGCGGTACCAGGTCGTGTGGTCGATCCCGTATAGACTCCCTCCGCTTCTTCTGGCCAGCCAGATCCAACTCCGGCTCCCGCTCGCGAGCTATACCTCGCGAGCTGCGCAGGTCCTTCCTCGCGTGGAGCTCCTCTTGGCGCCCGACTTTCTGCTCGCTCGATCTCGTTCTGGCTGCCTGCAGTCTCGCGCGGCTTCGTCTCCTCCTCCGCTCTTCGTGCGGGACTCGCCTCTGAACAGCCCCTGCCCAAACCTCGCCCGCCCGGAAGCGGAGATCGACCGCTCGCTCGCCTTGAACGACAGACACGCGCGAGCACGCACGCACGCACAAGCGCACGCACGCACAAGCGCCTGCAGCTCCACGCTCCAGGCCGCTGCTCCTTGGCCTCGCGCTCGCCGCCACGCGTCGTCCCACGCGCCTCCAGGGACCGCCCTTCTCACAGCTCGGCACAGCTCCGCTCAGCACAGCACAGCTCCGCACAGCTAGCTCAGCAGAGCTCAGCAGAGCAGAGCAGAGCAGAGCAGAGCAGAGCAGAGCAGCCTCTGGCGCGTTGTCGGTCTGCTCGCCTCGCCTCGCCTCGATTCTTCTTGCCGCAGCTGTCCATGCCTCGGCCGTTCGTGCCTTGCTTGGCGTCTCTTGGCCTGCTTGGCTTCTCTCGCCTCGCCTCGGCCTGCCTTGCTTGCTTGCTTGCTTGCTTTCCTCGCCTCGCCGTCGTCAACGCGGCGCGCCCGCCCTGCGTTGCGTAGAGGCGGAGGTAGATACAGATACTGAGCGCGTCAATGGACCCAACCAACGGCGCTGCGGTTCGTACCGCCGCCGCCGCTGCTGCTGCCGGCGGCGGGACCGCCCACGCGCCGCCGAGGCTCGCTCGCCCGCGGCGCATCCCGGCGCTGGCCGCCGCTCGGGTCTGTCTCGACGTCGACGTCTTCAAGCGCACAGACGAACGGCACCTCATCGCATCGCAGCTCATCTCATCGCAGCGCACCGCATCGCAGCGCATCTCATCTCGCCCCGTCGAGTCTCGCGCAGCGCCTCCGGGAAGCCTGGGCTTCCGCGCGCCCGCTGCCTTCCCCCGCCCTCGCCGCTCGCTCCCCGCGGGCCGAGACTCGCGACCTGCGCGCTCGCGGCGGCGGCGCCGCGCCTCCCGGGACTTGCGCGCGGACTTCCTGCGCACATCGTCTCGGCCCGCGGGCGCACACGCCGCCCAGCTTCCTCCCCTGCTGCGCCGCGCTGCTGCGCTGCTGTGCTGGCCGAGGCCAGGCCGCGCGGGCCCGGGGCCGCGGCGCGTGCTGTGGCTCTCGCGGCGGCTCTCGCGGCGGCGGCTGGCCGCGGGCTGGCCGCGGGCTGGCCGGCTGGCGTCGCAGCGTTCGTTCTCCTGAACAAGAAGAAAGGGCCGACGCACGTGCACACGCAAACAGCGACGCTCTTTAGGCCTCGGCTGCGTGGATTCCACCGCCCAGCCCTGTCGCCACCCGGCCGAGGAGTGGAACGTCCATGACCAGCCGGTCGTCGCCGGCCTCCCAGAGCAGGCAGGCCAGCCTCGCTCGCCTGGACGCCGACGACGACGAAGAAGGAGGAGAAGAAGAAGAAGAAGTCAATGGCGAAGAAGAGGCCCAGCTGCAAGGCAAGTTGGTACCACGCATGCAGAGCGCCCGTAATTAAAGTCAGCTCTGGCCGCTGGCGACGTGGTGACGACGCTCGCGGTCCGCGCGCGGAAGAAGGTGGTCAACGCGCTGGGCTTTGGCAGCAGGACCAGTAGGACCGACGGCCACAGCGACGCCTTCCAGGCCCGGCGCGGAAGGAGCGCCGTGCGGACGCGGTACAGAGCGGGCTCGGGTGATCCGGCGGATGTCCGCAGAGGATAGAGGCTGGTTGTGCAGATCCAGACCGGTGGCCACCCAGTGCCGAAGCAGGTCGCGCATGCTCCACACGGCGCCCTTGCCGTCGACGCGGACCGGGTCCGCGATGTTGGTGTTGCCGCAAAGATCCGCCCACGAGGCGCGGAAGCGGCGCGAATTGCGCGGGAGGTTCTCCCAGCGCAGGCGGAGCGAGGTTTCCAGCCGGCGCTGCCGCTGCCACTCGGGCCAGGCGCGCAGCCACGACTCGAACGCCTTGGTGCCGTCCACGACCTTGAGCGCCTCCTCGCGCGCAGCCGCAAGCTCGGCCGCGCTCACCCTCGCGTGCGACGAGTAGAGCATGTCGCAACTCGACACGGGCAGCTCCAGAACGTCTTTGAGAGCCGTCTCGAACCGCAGATACACACACGTCTCGTCGGCAGCCTTGAAGCTGGCCACCTTGCGAGCGCAGTGTTCGTGCACAACCTCGAGCCGCATGGTGCCGCGCCCCACGCGTCGCAGGGCCGCGCGGTCGCCACGCGCGCGCGCGATCGCCGCAATCAGGTTTATCTGGTTCAACGCCCACACGGGCTTGTCCCCGCACGCGTCGACAGCGTCGCCCATGCGCTCCAGCACCTCCTCGCGCGCGTACTCGTCGTTCGCGACAATATCGAAGGCCTCCACCACGCGCTGCGCGAGCGCAGGTTGCAAGTGCTCCGACTTGAACTCCTTCGAGGCCCGAAGCTTGGACAGAAACGCCAGCACGCCGCGCTCGTGCGCGGCGGCCACGCACCCTTCCACATCAGGGGCTTCGCCCCCCGCCAAATGAGCCCAATATCGAAGTGCCTTGGGTAAGGAGGCAAAGTGATCCTCCTCGTTCTCCTCCCCGAACCTCGCCATGTCTTGCGGAAGCCCCCGCTCCCGACGCCGCTCCCTTCGCAATCGAAACCTATTCAAGGCAACGGCTGGCGTGCCCAGCGGCATCGCCGGCGCCCCCCGAGGCCTTGGCGTCACATCGGAACTGGCCTCGACCTGGTGCCGGAGCGCGTCTTTTCGTCTCGCCGCGCGCGCGTACTTGGAATCAGCCAGCTCTGCCACGACAGCCTCGCTGACGTCTGCCTCGCCGTGAACAATCGCGCCCTCTTGTCCGCTGTACATACTTGATGCCGTGTGAAAGCGTAAATACCGCACCTTGTCGGCCTCGAGCCTGTCAAGCACATCCAGCGGGATGCCCGAGCCCGCAAGGAAAACGTCGTGCTTGTCACCTCGCTTCGGTGCGCCCCACGTAAAAATGCATGGTGGCAGCGACGTGAGGCCTGTGCAACCTTCAAGCACGAGACTGCCACCCACTTGAAGCTGCGGTGGCAGCGCGCGCAGCGAGATGCACCCACGCAGATTGAGCGACCCTCCAATGCGGACCCCGCCCAAATCTGTGAGCAACGCGCAGTTGGCAAGATTCAGCATGCCGCCCACACGCACGTTGCGTCCAAGCGAGCGAAGTTTAGGACTCCTTGCCAAAACCAGCATGCCAGGGACGTCGAGGTCCACGTTCAAAGACTCGAGTTCGCCCGAGTCCGACGCAAAAATGCTATCGCGTGCCTTGAGCCCTTTGGGAAACTTGCGCATCACATTGTGAGTGATCCACACGTCCCCCTGGACCTCGAGCTCGTCAGGGAGGTGGAAGAGTCCTTCGTCCTCATGCACAAAGAGGTCACCCCGCACAGACCAGCCCGTGGGTAATTCCAATCGAGGGCAATTCCACAAATAAACACGTTGGCGGACGCGCTTACGCAAATCGTCGGGAATTCGACGCAGACGTGTGCATCCTGCAATGTCAAGATTTCCATTCACATTGAGATTCGACGGCAGCTCTTCTAATTGTGTACAGTTTCGCAGGCGCAAGGTTCCCGTGCTCAGCGTCTTTGGCAATTTGCGCAGCTCCGTGCAGCCACTGAGATTACATTCACCGTTGACTGTGAGTTGCGTTTTGGGGAGCCGCGCAAGAGCTGCACATCCGCTGGCGTCAAGTTGCCCGACGGTTCGTAACGTACGTGGCAACGCTTCGAGACAGGGATCGCAGGCTACATTGAGCATTTCCTCCACGACCTCGAGATTTGGCGGCAGACTCTCGAGTTGTGGCATTTGTGCTGCGAACAGACTGCCTTTAATGTGTGAGATATCCAAAGGAATGGATTTGATCCCGGTGCACCGACTGATACCCAGGCCATTAACGACGGGCAAGTTCGCAGGCACCTTTTGCAGGGCCGTACAACCTTGCACCTCGATGTATGAACCCACCTCGAGCGCGGATCCAAGCTTGCGCAGCTGCTTGCAGTTTCGCGCACTCAGCGAGCGCCCTATATACAGACCACTTCCGATCTCCTCCAAGTGCTCGCACCTGTCGCAATCCAAGTCGCCAAGAATCTTTACTTTGTGATGTCCCTTGCCATTCAATCTCTTCACAGGACTTCCTGTCAGGACGAGGTCCCCACGGATAACGACCCCACTGAGGGCGCGCGATATGCGCAAGTGTTGGCACCGGGAAAGCCAAAGATGTCCATCGACTTCGAGGCGCTGCGGAATCTCGCAGATGCCACTCTCCACGAGTGCCAGGCTGCCTCGAAAATGCGAATCGCTAGGAAGTCGTTTGAGATTTCGCATCCCGCTCGCGTTGAGGTTTCCTCGAAAGACGCCAAAGTCAGGCAAGCTACGCAGCTCGGAAAGGTCGCTAAGGTCCAGTACAGGCGTCCGGGAACAGTCTCGCAGCAATGTCGCAAGATCCTCATCGGAGATCGCGTCGCCCGGAATTCGTGCATTGACGCGCTCAAGGGCTTCGACCGTGAACGAGCGCAAGGCGTCGATATCGGCATAACCAGCCTGCGCAAGAGCATCGACGAAATGGCGCACCCTCTCCACCACGCGCGGTAGAGACGTCCCGTGTAGACGCTGCAGGAGCGTCCACCTGACCTTGGCCTGGTCGCGGCGCGCTCTCGCGGCCTTGTCGCTCACACGATCTGCAAAGAACTCGAAGACGCGGAAACTTGCTTCTTCACGCTGCTGCACTTCCGCCGCGCCGACGCCCGCCTCCTCGACCCACGCCTCGCACAGCTGCAAGACACGGCTGCGTTCGTCGCGCAGGGACGTCTTGGTGGGCATGACGCCCTTGCAACCCTAGATGCAACCTGCTCGTGCTCGTGCTTTGTGCTTGTGCACGCGCTCGCCCGTTTCACTCGGCCACGCACGAGCGCACGTGCGCCGCGCAGACGGGGCCCTGCCGAGGCTAGGCCTTGCGGCCGCGGCGACGCGTGCGCCGCGGGTTGGGTCTGCAGTGGAGGACGTGCGGTTATGGTGTAGTCGGCAGGCGTCGGAGATGAGCGTCCCGAAGCCAAGCACTTGCCTTGCACACACCAGGACACATTCACTGTCAATCATCGTCTGCACACACCCGCATCTTGAGGAATCAAAGTTGCGAGCCTTGACGAGAGGCGTCACCGGTGGCGGAATGTGGTGTCGCTTGCTTTGGCGGAGAAAAGCTAAAACGGTGACGTAGTGCGCATTACGTCTGTGCCGCTGGCGAGACGCGGTTGGCGAAGAAGAAGGTAAGTACTAAAGTATGTGGGTAGTAGCACTTCCAAGTGGAGAGAGATAGCCTTGGCCGAGATTAATCACCTCGACGTCGAGCCGCAACGTCGGCAACTATTAAAGATAGTGTATGCATGGGATGCATGGTAAAAAGGGCGTACAGAGTGCAAGAGACTGAGATTGACAAGACAGCAAAAGTTTTGTGTTGGTTCTAGGGTTTGTTCACAAAAAAGGAAAAAGTAAAGTTAGAGCAGCGGTGCTGCATTGCGTTGCAATGTTTTCATCTTTTCTTCGTAGGCCGCGACGACTTCGTCAACCTGCAAGATGTCGACGTCAAAGCCGAGGTCTCGTTTGTTAAAGGGTTGGCAGCCAAACATGCGCAGCGTCATGTCGAACTCCTTGTAAGGACTGATTTTAAAAGTTTCGTAAATGCCTCCCTTGCGCATAGTGTTCTGACTACCCACGTGGCGCGCCGGTGTTGCATCGATCGCGGCCATGGGTGGCCAGCGGAGTAGATGCACCCAGAGCCAGTCGAGGCCCCAACCAACATTGGTGTGTTTACTCATGATGGTGGGCAGAATGTAAGCAAATGCATCGACGCGGAGAAAGGGCGCCATGATCTCGACAAAGTTTACATAATGAAGCGCCTTGCCAGGTTTGGCGCGCAAGTGCGCATAGTGAATGTTCTCTGGATGCAGTGCAGGCTGACCGAGGCGAATGTCGTGCGCGGCTGCAATCCGAAACATGCGCACAACGCTCTCTGAAGACATTCTCACGTCGTCATCTGGCATCCAAATATACTCGTACTGAGACCAGTCAATTGACGGCAAAAACTTCCGGTAGACTTGCCACTTGATGCCGGTCGATTGTAAAAAGTACGTTGCAGACTCTTTGTAGCGAGCTGCGATGGCCTTGTCAGAGCCAAAGTAAATTACAGCGAGGTCGACACCGTCGGCCTGGGCCCATGGGTCTTCGGGCACCGCGTGCGAGGAATTATCGCCTGCTGCAATGATAATTAGGTAGCGACCGTGAACCGCGGCGAGTTCCTGCTGCGTCCACCACGTAGGCGGGTCGCTAGCGTCAAAGGGCGCAGGTGGAATGGTCCCCTCATCGACCCAGAGAGGGTTCCAATTGTAAATGACGTCCCGAGGCTCGCACCATTCTTCGCGTTGGTTTGTTTTCCACTTGACACCATGCGATCGCGTGGGTCGATGTGTCGTGGAAATGTATTGCAAAGCAAGAGATGGGGTAACATCGGCGTCGCGGTAGAGCGGACGCACATCTTGATCGTGTAGCATGGCGAGTGCTCTTTGCGCAGAGATTTCCGAACGCGGAATGGTTGTCCAGAACCTGTATTCAATCAACAGCAGGTATATGCACAGGACCATTATGGACAAAACAAAGGTTGACCTGAGTTTGCCGGCTAGCACGAGGCGTTTTCGCATGGCCTTGGTCTTGGGGCTGCGCGAGAGCGGCAGCATACTGCCATTCCCCCGCATGCTGACAAGCAAGCAAGTATATCTCAAGGCAAGCACGGGCGGCCGGCCGGCCGGCCGAGCGAGCTGGCGAGCGAGCGCTGTTCGTGCGCGGACGTTCGTGCTCGCCCGAGCGCTCTCTCTTGTCGCCAGCTCCGATCTCGTACGCCGACGCTGTCTCTGGGTCGGCGGCGTTCACCGGACGCCGGATAGAGAAGCACGACGAAAGAGAAAGAGGGTCTCGGCGCGCTCGCCACAGGACCCCGAGTCTCGCTGCTCGCCGCGCGCGCGAGGCGAGCTGGCTTGGTCTCCGACGTGCAGGAGACCAAACACGAGTTTGTCTCCTCTCCTATACACACGCAGCCGCGATGTTGACATTGAAGTTTACGTTTTCTTTTCGCGCCGAGCTTGATCAATCAGTCAATGAATCAATCGATCCAGCGATTGATCAATCGATCGATTCAGCCAGCAGGCCTTCAATCGCTCTTATAAAAATTGGAAAAGAAACGCTGGCTACGCCAAAAAGGCTCCTCCGACGGCTCGTCTGATGTCTCCAGCTGGCAGCGACTGGCAGAGTGTTTTTTTCTTCTTCGAGCCTCTTCAAGCTCATACCGCGTCTTCAAGACAAGCCAAATAGGATCGATTGAACCTGGGGTCAACCAAATCCCAGACGCACGACAAGATCTCGTGCGCAAGCTCCAAAGGAGAGAAGACTCGCGAGGAAACGGAGATGGCGACGGCAACGGCGACGCGCAGACTCTTGGGAGGCCTTGTGGTCGTGTCGCTCGAGCAAGCGGTGGCGGCGCCGTTCTGCACGAGCAAGCTGGCGGACCAGGGCGCGAGGGTCATCAAGGTCGAACGAAGGCCCGCGGGAGACTTTGCGCGGCAGTACGACCGTAACGCGTCGGGGGCGAGCAGCTACTTTGCGTGGCTGAACCGTGGCAAGGAGTCCTTCACGGCGGATATCAAAGCCGATGGCGACCGCGAAGCGCTGCAAAAGCTCATCACCAACAAGGCCGACGTCTTTGTGCAAAACTTGGCGCCCGGCGCTGCAGAGCGCGCAGGTTTTGGCAGCGAGTACCTGCGCGAACTCAACCCTCGGCTCATTACACTCGATATTTCCGGATACGGCGACGAGGGTCCGCGCAGCTCCTACAAGGCGTATGATCTTCTTGTCGCCGCCGAGGCTGGTCTCTGCGATGGTACGTGAAAAAAGAAAGCTTAGGACGGAGGCTGCGGCGACCGACGGACTCAAGCGATAACGAAGAGGGGAAGAGGAAAGGGGAAAGAGATGCCCAAAACGTGGTGGGAGATGGACACTCGAGTTTGCAATGCAAAAGTACTGACGGTTCACATTGCGATTGGGAATTTTTCTTTTCGGAACACAGTGACGGGTTCGCCCGAGGAACCCGGGCGCGTGGGGGTTAGTATTTGCGATATTACGACGGGGATGAACGGTTACGCAGCTATTCTTCAGGGCCTGTACGAGCGGGAACGCACGGGCAAAGGATCGGGCTACAAAGTTTCAATGTTCGACACCATGGCAGAGATTATGAATGTCCCCTTTATTCAAACAAAGTACAGTGACAATGTGGTGAAACGCGTGGGCCTCAAGCATCCCAGCATTGCACCTTATGGCGCGTTCACGGCGATGGATGAGCGCAAGATCCTCATTTCGATTCAGAACGAGCGCGAATGGGTTAACCTGTGCGCCAAGGTGCTCGGTGACGCTGCGTTGGCGACGGACTCGAGGTTTTCGACGGCAACGGACCGTGTGGTCAACCGGCCAGCGCTCGACGCCATCGTACAGGAAGCCTTTGGCAAACAAAAGGCTGACGACCTGACTGCGCTTTTGCTCTCGGCGGGCATTGCGTTTGGGGAACTCAATTCTGTCAAGGGTCTTGTAGAGCATCCGCAGTTGCGGACAGTCGAGTACAAGACAGAGCAGGGGAAAAGCATTGAGGTTCCGGCCCCGGCAGTGCAGCCGTCGCCACCATCGCTTCGCGATGTTCCTCGGCTTGGTGAGCATGATGAGATCATTCGCGAGGAGATTAGCCAATTGTAGAAGTTCGTTTGCATGACTCATTCGCGACTGCAGATGAGAGTAGGGGATAAACAAGAAAATAAGAAGAGAGCTCCTGGATGTTCACTCGTTGTCTCGGTCTGCCTTCACTTTTGCGCGAAAAGCGTCTTGGGCCTCGCGCCATGCCTTTGCGAATGCCTGTCCGCCGCCGCTGCCCGTGCTTTGCGCGATTTCGTTGAGGTCGACATCCTTCTCGTCGCCGCCCTCAAAGGCGCGAGACCACCAGATGGTCCGCAAAAGATTGGACCCCGTAAACTTTGTCAGACTGATGCTCACGCATCGTGCGAATTCATCGTTTTCCGGACGCATTGACGGCGGGAGGTCTTGAAGCTCCCAGTCCATGTCGAGGTCTTGGTCCTCGTTCTTTTTGCTGCTAGCGAGAGGCGCGGGTTGACGCGGGGCAGCGCCCCAGACATCACCTGCGAGCTTGCGACAGCAGAGACTTTTGCTGCAATAGCGAACACGTAGCTCGCCGTTCGGCGAGAGCGAGACGGCGACGTCTTTGGCACGCGCCCCGGCGGGCAGAAAGAGGTGAATATGAACGTGGCGCTCGTCCTGGGCCCAGGCAAAGGTGACTTCGCGAGCGCCGTTCTTCGTAAGAGCTTGCGTTGCTCGCGTCGTTGAAGCAGCAGCACGGCTAGGCGCAGCTTGGTTGGCAGCCGTGGTTTTGGAGGTGGTGGCGCCATGGATGCTCAGAACGGGTTCGTGGCCTGCGTTTTCAATGGTGACTGACGACGGGCCTTGAAGCCTTGTGACGCGCGGGGCGGCGCCATTTGCGGGATACGATGATGCGTTGCCGCCGCCGCCGTCGTCGCTGTCATCGCTGTCGAGCTCGAGCTTGTCCCACTTTGAGTAGTCAACCATTTTCTCTTTTGGCTTCGTCCACATTCTGCTTGCTGCTGCTGCCGCCTTTATCAGCTGTGTTTGAGGTTCAAGAAGGCGAGCACGGTACAGTTGGACATCTCCGGCAACGCGCGCCAGAGAAGACAAATGTTGAGCGATCATGGTAGCAGAGCTTGTGAAAGACTGGCAAGCACGGAAGAGGGTGAGTCATAGCCTTTACATTTTTAGAAAGCTCAAATTGAAGAAAGGGACACTTTCCAAAACCAGGGTGATCCCCCCAAAGCTGTTGCTCACTACGTGTATTTGTTTTTATTGTGTTATCCGTAGTGCATCGTACAATACGGGAGGAATAGATAAGAGGGTTGCGAGGCTTGTTATCAGCGTTGAGAACAAGAACCTGCAATAGAGACGAACAAACTTTTAGAAGAGGGCCGGATGGGATAGGTGGTGTGTATGTGTGAGATATTGAAACAGAGTCTTTTCTATCAGTGTGTCGCGGTTTTGTGTTTGGCTGGGTTGGTTGGTTGATTGATTGGTTGGTTGGTGGAATGGATGAATGTATGTGTACATACTAGATGGACCACGTCTGGAAGATAATAGCTGGTAGACAGGCAGACAGACAGGCTTCGACGGGCCCAACGACCAACTCACCCAACTAGCAATTCACCTGTCTTTCGATCCGTCGGCTTTGCATTAGACACTGCCAAGGATGCTGTTATCGGCAATAACGTGCTCCTCAGCGCCTGCGACGGGAATGTTGAGCTTGCGGCAAGCCTCGAGGAAGGCGTTCGTGTCGCGAAGCACGAATCGGGTGTGCGAATCGCAGAGGCTGCTGCAGCTCCAGCCCTTTTGCCGGAGCTCGACGCAATAGAGGGCCGCATCGCCGCCTTCGACATCGGACGCCATTGAAAAGTTGCCAATGAAAAAGGACTGCAGTTTGCTGAGACGAATGATCCGCACCGTGGTTGTCTCCGACCGAAAGTTGCTGACGTGAAAGATGGAGAGGACACCGCCCATTCGGATGCGCAGAGACGGCTGCTCCGCAGAGGTGAGGTCGAGCTCGAGAACTGGCGGGAATTTGATGACCAGAATACCCATGAGGCAGTCGAAGGCAAAGATGAAGGCGCACAGGAGCGGCAGGGACGAGAAGACGCGTCGCATCATGGTGGTTCCGTCCTCTGGCCGAAGAGCGCCCGTGGCGACAAAGATGACATCCTCGAGAAAGACGAGGACAAGGCCGACGATGACGCCGACAATGCTCGAGACCAGGAGACCAGCCACTGTCTGCCGCAAGTTGCCCAGCAAGAAGGGGAACTTGGTCACGCCGGCATTGTTCACTCTGGGCTCCTCCGCCGCCGCGTAGGCGCTGCCGGCCGCAGCAGCACCCGTTGTTTCGAGCAGGCCTTTCCTCGCCTCCTCGTCCGCTCTACCAAGATCCATCGTCCCTTTCTCCTTTGCGAGCTTGCGTGCGTGCGTGCGTGCGTGAACGGCCGACCGATCGAGCGACGCGAGGCACGAGTTGCAGACTGTCCCGGGTGCACGGGAGGGGAGTCCTGCCTGCCTTGTGCACGAGGTTGCGAGTTTGACGTTGCTCAAGCTCCGAGTCCTGAGCGGCCGTTCTTTCTTTTTTCTTTTTTCTTTTTCTTTCTTTCTTTCATTGCCTCCTTCTGTGTTTGTGTATAAGTATGCGCGGTATGGTTGGCAGCAGGTGGGCTTCTCCAGGCAGCGGAAGCAAACGCACCCCGGAGTTGGAAGCCGAGGCAAGCTGGAGCTGCGGTCAGCCAGCTAGCTGCAGCATCGTCCACTTTCGCCACTCGCAGCGGCTCAGTCGCGCAACGTCCCCGTTCTTCTTGAAGTTCCCGCGCCGGGCCGCCTCCCTCTCTCGGGGCCTTGGATGGACAGAGAGGAAAGAAAAGAAAGAAGAAATCAAGAAATCAAGAAAGAGGGAAAGAGGGAATCGCGGTGCCCCCCGCCCCCCCTGGTTTGCGCGAGTCACGGGCCCGCCCGAAGGTATCTGTGGGGAAAGTGGAGGGAATGGTGTGGGTTTGCAAGCCTAGCCGCGGCATAGTCGGTCCTACGCCGCGTCGTGCTCTGTGGGAGCGGGTTGATTTGGGTCAAACTTTGGAGGAGCTCCGCACCGCTGCCGCCGCCGCCATCTGGCTGATCTGCGCCATTCATATCCCTGTCGCCGGTCTGCTCCGCAGGCTGCGCTGGCCCAGCCGCCGTGTCTGCCTGCCGGCGGCGTGACGGCGAGTTCTTTCGCGAGGCGCAGGCGGCCTGCAGTGGTGAGCGAGGATATCGACTAGACGGACTCACGAGTAGATAGACGCACAGACACAGAGCAGAGACAAATGCGAGGCCTGGTAGTTAAGGTCGCGGGACAGGTAGTTAGCCCCGCGCCGAGTCAACTTGTTGCGCTTACTGTTAGTAGTCCAAGGCGAGTTGCAGCCCGAACATAGCTAGCAAAGCAAAGCAAAGCAAAGCAAAGCAAAGCAAAGCAAAGCAAAGCAAAGCAATGCAAAGCAAAGCAAGACTTGGCGCGGCGCAGGCAGCGACCTGGCGAGGGACTCAGAGGCAGCGAGGGACCCAATCCAGTCCGGGCGATGGATCGATCGATCGACCCACTGCGACCGGCAGTTGGCTTAAAATGATCCATCGACCGCTCCAATCACGCGGCCGCCGTTCGCGTCCCGCGGGCGGGTCAACTTTATGGCTTCAGACACTGCTGCCTAGTGGTTTCTGCGCTGTCTTGTAGTACGGTAGAGCGGCAGGCGTTGCGTGTGTAGGACGAGCACGGGCGAGGAGGGGGAGTGTGGGCACAGGGGGAGGCAGAAAGAAAGTCGGCGTGCGCGAGCTGAAAGCGGCGGGGCAAGGGAGAAAGCAGCGACAGGCAACGAACGGAGGAGGGCCCTGGGATAGATTGCATCGCAGCGCGCTGCATCGCATTGCATTGCATCGCGTGGGGCGAAAGAGAGCGAGGAGGCATCTTGGTGGCTGAGCTAGCCTTGGACCGTCGCACCTTGGTTGATGTCAAGGTGGATGGATGGACGGGGTGGTGCGGATGGATGGATGGATGGATGGATGGATGGATGGATGGATGGCCGCGGAGCGTGGATGTGAACTTGTGGTTGTGTAGAGTATGATGCTGCTGCGGCCGCCTGGTCAGCGGCACTGGCGGGCTGACTCGCTGCCGACACGAACGCAGCGGCGGCGCTGAGTGGGGCGGCGCGATAAGAAGAGCCAGGTTAGGTTGAACGCAGGCGCCGGGTCGCGGCGAGTCGGAGCGGATCGACTTCGAGTCGGGCCGGGCCGGCCACATGGCCGCGCGCCTGCATTGGCAGCAGCAGCAGTGGCAGCTGGATGGGATGTGAGACTCACCGTCATGCGGGCTGGAAGCGCGCGACCAAAAAGATCGAGTCGGCCGCGAGGCGTGGCGCGAGCACGAGTTCCCCTCTCTCCTCGGGCGACGCGTTCGCGGCGGTGGCGGGAGCGGTCGCGACAACGGTCTCGGGCACGGGCACGGGCACGGGCACTTGCATGCGATGCGATGAGATGCGATGCGATGCGATGCGATGCGATGCGATGCGAGCCCGGCCGGCTCACCGGTCGCTGTCGCGTGCCAAAGTAGCGGCGCGGGTTTAGCGTAGGCGCAGCCTAGAGAGGCATACGTCGTCGGTCCGGTCCAGCACGGCCGCGCATATTTGGAGGAGAAAGAAAGAAAGATAGAACCAAGCGCGCGAAGCCCAAGGACAGCGAGGCCCAGCTCCTCCCTGCTCCACTCGCGCGCGCTCTCGCACCGGCCTGACCGGCAGCGTCAGAGCAGGCGAGGATCGCGCCGCGATGGCGGCGAGGCTCGGGGCGCGCGGCCGCGTGCAGCCTGCAGCCTGCTCGCAGATGCAGAGCAGTGCAGGAGAAGGTCTTTCGTCACTTCCTCCCTTTTCTTTTTCCATTATTTTTTTTCTTCTTCTCCGCCTCGCGGTCTTGTATGTGGATACCATATATGAAGATTAGTCGCTGTACGGAACAAGACCCAGTGGCAACACCTGGGAAACAAATAAAGCAAGGTTTATTACGGGCCATGGCGCCATCGGCCATAACTTGTGCAGGGCAAGTGGCGGCGCGGGGCTGCGCGAAAGGACTCGGGGAGGAGAGGAGAGGCAGCCAGGAGCCGCTTCTGGTTCTCTGCGCGGCCGTCATCAAGACGCGGAGAATACAAAAGCTGCAGCGGAGCGAGGCTCTCCTACGCTTCGTCGCGGACCCAGCAAGGCTCCCTTTTGAACCCGCATCGAGGCCCGAACCCGTACCTGACCATGGTGTGACTACTGCGCACTAGACATGAAACTGTACGGCGTGACAAAATGTTCCGCAACCCAAAATAGCAGGCGAGAAAAAAAAAAAAAGGCCCGGGCGATGGTAAGTCAACGGCCACCTTGCTTGCTTGTTCGTGTCAATCGTGAAGGCAGAGCCCAGTTCTGCCTGCCTGCGTGCGTGCCTGCGTGCGTGCGTGCGTGCCCGTCGTGCCGTGCCTGCGTGCTCTGTCTGCGCACGCGCCGCGCGCGAAACTAGTCGAGCGCACCATGGAGCTCAGCAGGAGCGACCTCGCCACCGTGGGACCCGTCTCGGGCGTGGACACGCTCAAAGTCCTGCCGTTCGGGAGCAAAAGCCGGAGGCAAAAGGTCGTCGTCGGCGACAACGCGGGCTTCGTGACCTGCCTGCAGTCCAAACGCGGAGAAACAACGGCCGTCTACAAAACGAGAGTGGCGGACGGCGGGAATGCCATCGCGGCACTCGCGCTCGCTCCCAAAGGCGACACCGTCTTCGCCGCCGAAGGTCGAAACGTCCATGGGCTAAACCGCAAGGGCAAGGTCGCCCAAAGGTTCGAGACCAAACTCTCTGAGGCAATGCAGTGCCTCGTCGCCGGCGATGATGACACCTTTTGGGCCAGCGGCGACCACACCTATACCGCCTTTCAGCGCGAACGCGAGCTCGACTACATGAGCTTAGATGCCGTCACGAGCCTCGCCGTCGCTGCACCCAACAATAACGGCGAACATACTGCTCTTGTCGGCGGACAAGGCCACCAGATTCGAGCCGTCCGTCGCGGCAACATCGGCGCCACGCTCGCCACGACAGGGGCGCCCACCAGTCTCAAAGAATTGCACGCTCGCGATGGATCCGACAACCTCTTTGTTTACGGCACCTCCACCGGAAGTCTCGGCCTCTTGCAGGCCGACACCAAGGCTCAAAATCCCGAACTCCGACGTATTTGGGAATCCCAAGGCGACGGCGGCATCAACTGCATTGCCACCCACGACCTCAGCAAGGACGATGTGCCCGACATCATCGTTGGCCGCGATGACGGCCGCCTTCAGGTCTATAGGCTCCAAGAGGAAGGCAGCGGCTTGATGTCTTCCAACAGCGAGTCCAAGCACGCCCGCAGCGCGCCCGGTCTTGCTTCGCTGCAATTTGAGCGCTTCGTCGACGAAAGCGTCCGCTCTGTGCAAGCCGGTGTCGTCAGCACGCCGGGCTTTGATGAGGTTGTTCTCTGCACATACTCGGGTAACATCATTAGCTTCAGCTCCGAGGCCCTCGACGCCGCCGAAGTTGGCGACAAGCAAGGAAGGACAAAGGCTGACATTGATGTTGAAGGTAGAACTGCGCAGCTCCGTAGCGACCTCAAGGCAGTTCAAAAGCAAATTGACGCCACGCGCGCCAAGTTGCTCAAGGTCAGCGGGAAGAATGAACTGCGCACCGAGCAGCGAGGCGGCATCAACTTTGAGCAGCTCCAGGTGAGCCAGCGCTTCGACTTGCTGCCCCGCAAAGGGTATCACGTTCTTGCTCTGCAAATGGCCGTGCCCATGTCGCTCGTCGTCTTGCACTCGGACCTTCCCATTCGTCTCCTCGACGCCGAGGAAGCTACCGCCAGCGATGCTGGACGTGGCGCGCAGAGCATGGTCATTACGAAAACAGAGTCTGCCCAAGGCCTGCACGCCGTATTTCGCCCTCAGGAACCTTGCAAGCGTGTTGAAATTCGCATCGGGACCCTCGAGGGTCAGCATGGCCAACTCCGGGTCACCGTTGTTGCAGCCACCTCCCCGCCTCTAGGGCGCCAGCTCACAGTCGACGTCAAACCTCTCTCTCTGCATCAGCGCTGCGATGCCATCGCAAATGTGGACCGCGTGCCTCTCAGCAACGTTAGCTTCTCGGGGTCTTTTTCCTTGCATCAAGCACACGACTGGATCCAATCTTGTCTACCGGATGTACCCGCCACCGTACCAAGCCTGAGTGAGACGTCAGACGCCGCGACCATGTCGTCGAGCCGTTCGGACAGTAATTGCAGCAACAGCAGCCAAAACAACAACAACAACAACAACAACAGCGAGGAGAAGGAGTCGAGCCCAGATGGAGGTAGCGCGTCCGACCGCGGCATGCCTCAAGACGAGCCTCCCACTGCATCTCTGTACTATCGTAGCACACTCGTGGACAGCGTGCTCATCGTACGATACCGTAGTGGCCTCGTGAAAATCGAGTCCGACTCTGTGTCTGCAATCGCAATTGCGCGAGAAGTCATCACCGCAGAGGCCAACCGTCGCAAAGCCAACGTCGCCATGCGCTTCAACATTAGACCAGACACGGTTCCATATTTTTTGCAACATCGACTCGACGCCAAGCTCGTCCAATTCTCTGCTCTCGCCAGCCGCGACCTTCTTGTGGATGCGCTGCGCGAAATTTGCAGCGATGCTGACGGGTCCGCAAATGGCGCTTTTCTGGCCCCCGAGCATCGAAGTCTCTTGGCCGCGCCCGGCGCTTCGGACGCTGCGCAACTCACACAAGCCAAGCTCACGCTTCAAGCGCTGCATGGCGTGGTCTCAGACCTGTATGTAGACGTGCAAAAGTTTGCCGGTCGCGATGTGCGCAGCCCGCACGTGCATGCCGCCTTGTCGCGTATCCTCGAGAATTATTCGCTCCAGGACCTCCGCGATTTTTTTGCTGGAGGCGCTGCGTAGTTGCTATTGGTTCCATTACACGCAAGAACGCAAAAGAAGAAGAAGAAGAGTAGTGTATTCTAGATGTGCGTAAGAAAAATAATCGTCGTAACCAACCACCAACGAAGTGAAGGTTTTATTGTCCAGTTGTGAACACAAGAGATATGCTTTGACTCACTCGCTCAAGGTCATTGCAAGCAGCGACAGCCAATGTATGGCAAGAACATCGTTCGAAGCGTAAGAATGACTTGAAAAGCAGGAACAAGGATGAGCTTTTATTCTTTTTGTCTTGCGTTTTTGTTTTCTCTGGGTTTCGTTCTCTCTGCAGCGACCCGTCGCAACTACAATTGATGTTGCCGGGTCCTATACTAAATTCATCTCGCCTCGATCGTGCTTGTGATGAGACCTGTTTTGCGTTTGCGGTCTGGACTGCTGGTCTTTTACCAAATAAAGCCAACGACAGACACGTCTGCCATTCCCCGAATGAGTTGTGAATCTTGGCCATTTCGACTCACTTCGGGGCGTCTACGCATTAGGAGGCAAAAGTACGCCCTGCAGAGCGACTGATCTTTTCCAGTACATCGTTCACTTCTTCTTCCGTGAGCTTGCTCTGCAAACTTGGCACAAGCGAACACGCCTCGTCATATTCTTCAGGCTTGAGGTTGATGAGCGAAATCACCTCGAAGTGGTGGAGCTTGATCGTCTGTGGGTTACCATTTTCGTCTGTCCTCTCCCACGTTTTGTTTCGCAACTCGTTTTCGAGTTCATCCACAACGCCCTTGTTGGCAATGGGGTCCTTGATCTGGCTGAAGCGGTTCACGTACGCGAGCGTCTGCTCAAATACCTCGGGAACGGCTTTGTCTTCCTTTTCAAAGTTTGCCTTGGCCTCTTGCAGCACAATGGCGACAAAGGCGTTCGACATGCACTCCTCCTCCTGGAACTCCTCGCCCAGTCGCACCTCGGAAGCGTCCTCCATGGTGGCCTCCCGCGCGTGGATAGTTGAGCTTGCCTTTTTTGCTTTTTTGCCTCCGCCAAATCAGCGCCGCGCGAAGCAGGCGCGCGCTGGCGTGAAGAGTAGTGCGCGCTGCGGATCTGCGCTGCCACAGGCACTACCTAGGCTCGCCCCCGCCGCGACAGTCCGCGTCAGGCGCCTCCAGACACGTACAAGCCGCAATTCGTTGGCACTCTACGACTACCCATGGCCGCGCGAGGTCCCTCACTCTTTGTATTAGGGTACCGAAAATCGGAACATTGACCACGGTCCCATCGGAAGTCGATCGATCTGGCGGCGGCAAGGACATTTTGTCTTGACGTTTCGTACGTCGCTGTTGCAAACAATATCTTGCTTCAAAGACAAAAAGACGCTCTTACTCTTTATGTTGAGGCTTTGCCCCCCAAATATTTATCGAATCACGAGAGCAAGTCATCGTACTTCGTGCTTCCCAAAAATTAGATCGGAAAGCATCGCCACGTTGCCTTTTAGAACAATTCAGCCACGAACAGCAGTACAGCGACTTGCTTAGACAGCACAGCATATCGAAGGAGAAAGCGTCTTCTTTCGAAAGAGAAAGACAATTTGGAAAGATCGCTTTTGTGTGACGTTACGCGAAGATCCTTTCACGGGTGGATGACCAAAGAAATAATATTGATGACGCGAGAGAGCACTGCTCCTTTCATCTTTTTTAGCTTTTTAGGTAAAGAGAGAAAAAGAAGAGAGGGGGATGGGTTACGGTCGATAAGTTGATGGGATAAATCTATTTGCGATGCACGCACGATGGCAGGGAAACAAGATCCGAGCAGTGCCAGAGGGCATAAGAAAAGGTGGTGGATGCAGGGATGGAAGACGCTCAGGGACTAGAATTTACTCGTCAGTGAACTTCTTGTAGGCCTCCTCGTCGAGGAGGCTGTCGAGCTCCGAGGAATCAGACATGTCCATCTTGATAAACCAAGCGTCGGTCATGGCGTCCGTGTTCACGAGCTCAGGCTTGTCGCTGAGGAGCTCGTTAACCTCGAGCACCTTGCCGGAGACGGGGGCGTACACGTCCGAAGCGGCCTTGACGGACTCGACAGAGCCAAAGGAGTCACCCTTGTCAAAGGTGTCGCCGACCTGTGCACGCACGAGACATCAACGACGCACATAGATTGTGGGTTGAAATGGGCAGTATTGAAAATTCATCCACGAATCAAGCCGCCATAGTTTATTTGCACAGGTACGTCAGTCAAGTCAGTCAGTCAGTCAATTTCCTCCTGCAAACACGCTCTCCCGCAGGTTCGCTGCGAGCTTTCCCATTTTCAACGCTCTTCCTCCTCAGAGCTTGCTTTCTTGTGACATCGTTTTCAGAAAGCGCTTCGCTCTCGGAGCTCTGGGACATTGTCCTCAAGGAGCTAGCCTCTTCGTTCAACAAAGCTCTGTGTCACATTTCACGAAGAAATTGAGAAATTGAGACAATGAAGGCGCCGACGTCACGTCCGTTCATGGCGCTCAGGTTCGTCGAGGTCAACTTCACGTACCGAGGGAAGGTCGACGTAGACGACGTCGCCGAGCTGAGTCTGGGCAAAGTCTGAGATGCCGATGACGGCCTGGCCGTCCTCCACGCGCACGTACTCGTGCGACTCCAAGTACTTGTACGTGGACATGGCGCGCGGGGCGGCGGCGAGCGAGCGCGAGGCGGGGCCGCGCATCGCGAAGGGCCGCGCGACGCGGGCGCTCTGGCGGGCGAGCTGCATCATCGTGAAGAGAGAAGGACGAGGGGGAGGTGAAGCGGCGGCGGCTGCTCGGGACGGCGCGCGTACGTGCGTGCGTGCGTGCGTGCGTGCGTGCGTGCGTGCGTGCTTGCGTGGGCGGCGGCTGGCAGCGAAGGTTTTCGAGATTGTCTTTCTTTGCTTCGTCCCCTTTCAGAGGTTCGCGCGCAGCCACAAGTGAGTCTCTGGCTATTCCCCACTTGCGAGGACGCCCCTGCAAGTGGAACATATCTTCCCGCACAGCTTTTCTTTCGATGGCCGCGGCAGCGGGTTTCCCCGATTTCCCCGGCCACCCAGGATTCGCCGACAGCCTTCCCGGCGCTTCTTTGGCGCACGACAAGCTTGATCAGGACGGCGACGAGGCCGCCATGACGATTGACTTTACGATGACCTTGGCCGTGCGTGCGCCAGGTGGAGTTTTACGAATATCGTTCTGCGCCAAGCAGGCTCGGCATGAATGATGATCAAGTCTGAGTTACGGAGTTGGAGATCAAGGCAAAGGAGAGGAACGGGACAGTGAATCGTGAACAAAGTGGTGGTAGGAAGTAGGCCCAAGTAACAAAGACGCCTTGGAACAGAGTTGTGCTTCACACCCACCGTTCATGGCGGCACGCGCAAGAAGAAAGGTTTCATAAGATATAAGAGATGGAGAGAGGTCGCAGATATCATCACCGGAACTGGCAAAGGCGCCCAAATATCGTCATGTTGGAGGCGAAGCAGAAGGCGAGGGCGGCGCGGGCGGCAGCGAAGCTTTGGCGAGGTCAAATATCGACGTTTCTGCAGAGGCATTCTCTAAGTGGGTGAGCTCGGCAAAGCTGCGCTGCAACTGCTCGAGACGAAGACAGTGCTCGCTTAAGAGGTGAATCTGGGCATTGTCGCCTGCAGTGCGAGCTGCGAGCATCACAGCACGCCCCGCCTCGACGGCGCGTTGGAGAGAGCGCCTGAAATCCGTCTGACTGCGTCTCGTTTCTGCGCGACGCAACATGGCTCGCCGCGTGGCGGCCAAGGTCCCGGGACCCGAAAGGGCCTGCAACGAGACAGCGTGAGCACGTATCTGGGACGCCAAGGTCTGCAGCTGCGACTTGTCAAGACTGCCAATGATCCACTTTGTTTCGCTCGCAGGTACTTCGAGTGTAAGCTCGTGCTCGAGGTTCCGGCCATTGCGCGTTTCGACCTCGTGCGCTTCCACAACCACTTGCGCAAGATCCTCCAAAAGGGCGCAATGTACAAGGGAATGCTCAAGGTCACTCTCGTACGCGAGAAGTAGGTGACCCGTACAAACGAGCCAGACGGGTGTCACGCCGGGAGAAGAAATCGTCGAGGAGGGCGACGATGACGAAGAAGATGGTGTCGCAGCCGAACTTGCCCCGCGTCGAGCGGCGGCATGTGGCGTCGAGTGTTGGCGTGGAGAGTCAATACCTTCACTCGCGTCGATACGCGAGGATCGACCTGCGAGCACGACGCTGCCGAGGGGGATCACCGCAAGCTCGCACCATGCGCGAAAGGATGCTTGTGTCTGCAAATCGAGTGGATTCAAGGCCGGAGAGCTTCGGTCCCCAGAAGCCCCACCGCGCGCGTTGCGTTTGGCGAGCGCGCTTTCCAGCTTGGCATTTTTTACAGCGAGACGCTCGTACTCGGAAAGCACGCAGTCCATTTGATCCTCGAAAAAACTGTGCTCGTCGTAGCGAAGCACTTGCAGCTCTTGCAAGGCGGCAGAAAGCTGCTCTGCATTCAGCGTATCGTGATCAACGCCCGAGGCGAAGGAGGCAGAAGATAACGAAGAGAGTTTGGGAACAGGCGGCAGTGGGAGGTCGCCGCCCGCGTCGGGTCCAGAACTCGCGAAGGAAGGAGGAATCGCAACGAAGGAGCGATCAAGCACAGATCCCGTCATGAACGAGCGCGGGGACAAGCTGGTATTATCCGTTCGCCCCGAGGTGATGCTGTTGTACGAGAGCGAGAGTTCGCGCGCCTTTTTGCGTTCTTTTTTAAGTTTTCGCTTGCGTTCCTTCTTTTCCTTCTTCTCGCGCTTGCGTTCTTTCCGTATCCTTGCTTGCTCGGCTTCGGCGGCTGCGTCTTGCCCCGTTTCGTCTTGGCTCTGTGTTTCCGGCATTGCTGCACTTGGCGAGAGGTCTGCAGGGGTGTGATTTTCTGGGTCGCTTGCGGTGCGTGACCGATGAATGGGGCCGCGGGCATGTCCCGAGGCCGCAGAGCGTAGACCCGACGCACCCGACGGACCCGACGGATGCGGCGGTGGCAGCGGCAACGACGATGTCGAGACGTCTCTTGCAATACCTCGTTCATGGTTCTGGCCCACGAAATGTTGTCGTTGCCTCGTTTGAGAGGCGGGTTGCTGCGCCCGCTCTCCCTTGGCGCTGGATGTGCCATTTTTGACGTTTCTGCTACTGTTGCTGCTGCTGCTGCTGCTGCTGCTGCTGCTACTGCTGCTGCTCGTGCCTGTTTTGGCGTTGTCAAGTGATCCTGGCACAGGCAGCTCAAGCTCGACAAGGGAGGGGAATTTTCTATGCGCAGCATTGGAGGGCGAGGGTGTGCTTGTCGCGTTTGAGGACTTCATGCGAGGTTCTGCGTCGTCTGCGCTGCCGTCGCTGCTACTTCCGACGCTGCTCGTACTGAGGCCGCGCGCGAGCGTGCTCGCGTTAGTATTCAAGTTCGCGCCGAGCCTGGCGCCGGTGTCGCTGCCATTCCTTGTTTGGTCTACTGCCGCCGTCTGCGCCGCATATGCTGGGGAAGCTTGGTGCCCGGGCACGGGCTGAGACGAGGGCGGAGGCGTTGCCGACTCGCGCGCGCGCTCCATCCCGGCGCCGCCGCCGGGCGGTGGGTTCTTTCTCAGCACTGCGCTCTACGCTCTCCTGTTTTGCTCTTTATTGGGCCCTCGAGCGAGCGTTCTCGCGTCGGTCGCGGGCGGCAGCAGCAGCACCATTCTACATCCAATTCGTACTCTGCTGGCCGCTGAAACGACCAAAACGCCGTGCCAGGGCCGCAGAGAATCTAAAGATTGCGAACTTGCTTGGGAGCCAAGCGCCCCGGACGTGTAATCGCCGTATTTCTCAAAGTTTCCTCAAGACCGCTGAAGCTCGCTTGCNAACAGCTCGAGGGTTGGTTTCCTCAATTATGTATGGAAAGTGTGAGCGAACGTGGTCTTTGCCTTCGTTCGTACGGAAGAGCCAGGACCTTCATCACTCGTGTCAATACCTGTTATCCGACTGTACTCTGCTACGAACTGTTCCTTGATATAGCTCGATATGATGGAGACGAGCGCAAGGAGCAGGATGATGCAAAGCTGAGCGAACTGAAAGTCTTCGCCCTCTAGACTGTTGAGGATCATGTTGTTCGCTTGAAGCGCCAGAATGAACATGAGCGCTCCCTGGAAGGTGTCCAGGAGCCTGTAACTAAACCGATAACCAAACCGACCCAGACATTCGTACGCTTTGTGTGCAACATCCGCCGAGTTGTGGATGCCCCTCTGGTATTCTTCAATGTTTTGCATCTCGACTGCGCCTCACCTGCTGTTTTGCAGCTATTTCGATCTATTGAGTATTTGCTTGCTTGCTTGCTTGCTTGCTTGTTTGCTTGGCACCTCGAGATCCGTTCCTCCGATCGTCGGCAGTTGTAGCTCACAGCTCTGCAAGATTACTCGTCTCTTCGTGTCTTCACACCCGCGAGATCAGCCCGCCACTGCCACTGCCACTCCCAGCTCGGCGACAATATAACCCCCTCCCTCCCTGTGAGACCAGCCCAAGTGTTCCTTGCCAGCTCCAGCGACCAAGCCGCTGCCAGGCGCAGCGCGTGTCTCCGCTTCCGCTCCACGCGGCTTCTGTGCTGCTCCCGGCAGCAGTGCAGAGCAGCTGCAGCTGCTCTGCTCCTGCTCGCCCTGCTCGCTACGGTCGTTCGCCTTCCGGGCGGGCCCCTGTCAGCGGTGGCGGCACGGAGCGTGGCGGCTGGCTTCTCCTCGTCCCAGCTTCGCTCCCGTCACTTTTTCCGACGGGACCATCGCAGCACGGCCGCCACGCGCTTCGACGGCCGGCCGGCCGACCTGGATCTTTCTATCTTGCGCTCCGCCAGACGAGACGAGACGAGACGAGACGAGACGAGACGAGACGAGACGAGACGAGCGCTTGCGAGCGTCTGCGCAGGCCGGCGGCCTCAATCGAGAGAGACCCTCGCCGCCGTCGGCGCGTGCGCTTGTGTCATGATTGATACCTTGGCTCCGTCGCAGAACGAGGTCTGCGCTCGCTCGATCCTCCTAGAAAGCTAGGTCAAGATCGCGCCGCCGCTCTCTCTCTCAAGGCGAGAGAAGTACGTACGCTGACGATCGACAAACTCGACGGTCTGCTGCTGCTCTCCCCGCCTGCAGCAGGCTCGCTCGCTGCGTGCGGAGCCGAGGCTCGCACGCATCGCATCGCAACGCAACGCAGCGCAGCGCTGCAGCTGCTCCGTCTGTCGCGGTCGGCAGGGCGAGAGCGCCTCGCGCGTCCTGCTGCTGCTGATCGATCTGGGCTGCTGCGCGCCTCTTCCTTCGTCCCTTCCTTGGACCGAGCGTGGCCCGCGCGCGTCGGTTTGGAGGATCGCAACTGCGCCACCCTACGGATCCTCGCGTTCCGTACCGTTCTCCCACCCGTGCGATGCAGGCTGCAGCCGCAGACGCTCCCGCAGTCCGCCGCGCCACCCTACTCCCGCGCCCGCTGTGGGGCGCCACCCTACGCGCCAGGGGCCCCACCCTCGCTTCCACTCCTCGCCCGCGTCTCGCGCTGCAGCTCGCTCGCTCGCCCGCTCGCCCGCTCGCTGGCTGGCTGGCTGCCGCCGCCCCCCGGACCTCCGCGCGGCCCTCGCTCCCGTCCTCGCCCGCCCGCCCGCCCGCCCGCCCCTCCGTCCCCGCGCGCGCCGTCACGCGGACGCGGGCCGCGCGATCGAGCCGCTTCCTGCGGACCGTTTGTTCGAGCTGGCAGCGTGTTCGCCTGTTCCCGCCGATGCCCTTCTTTCTCCTCCTCCCTGCTTCTCCTCCCGAGCCCAATCCGGGCGCGGGAATCGGAACGCGGCGGCCTCGCGGGAGGAGGAGGCGCAGCAGCGGCGCGGCAAACCCGCAACGCGACGCGCTCCGGCGGCGGCAGCAAGGACTGCGCGAGCATGCGCACGGGCCGCCGGCAGGGACCGCGAGCGAGCACAGAGACAGCGGGAGCGAGGCGCGCGCGACAGCGGCGGCCAGCAGAGCCAGGATGCCCGCGGGCAGGAGCAACAGCGGCGCGAGCGGCGCGCCGGCGAACGTGGTGCTGCGGCCGGAGGACCTCGTGTTTGGGTCGGAGGTAGGGACCATGTCGTGGTCGTGGAACCCGCAGGCGCGCTTGCAGTCGAGCAACATGCTGGCGAACGGCGAGCAGAACGGAGGCGAGGAAAACGCCGCCGCGGCGGATCCCGGCGCGGTGGACCCCGCGCTCGAGGTGCACTTTTACGAGCGCGCGGACGAGGGCCAGAGGCGCAAGCGCAACATGTTCACGCTCTGTTTCGCGCCCGAGGGTCAGCTCGTGGCGCAGCTCGTCGTCTTCGTCGCCGCCATCGTCTCGACGGCGACCGTGCTGAGCATCTTTGGGACCGGCGGCGTCGCCAGCCTTGTGCTCTGCATCGTCATGGTCTTTGCCATGTCGCTCGACCTCCTGCGCTCCCTCACGCTGGTCGCCGTGCGCCGCCTCGCGTACGCGCCCTCGGAATGCCTGCTCAGCGCCATTCTCGTTAACAGCTACCTGTCCGGATGCATTGGCGCGAGCTGTGTCTTGGCCTTCGTTCTGGTCGCCGTGAGTCACGCGCCGCTCCAAGTCACCCTCCTCTTCCTTGTAGAGTGTCTCGTCTTTCTCCTCTGCTTTGGGTGGTATTACGCGGTCGTTTCCATTCTGCAGCCTCTCAGCGCTGGGCTCTTTTTCCCCATTTGGCTCGTCCTCGTGCCTCTCAAGTACATTCTCAATTTCCGTACAGAGAGACCGGAACCCGAGCCCACCGTCATTGTCACGCAGGCGGACGTCGACGAGTCGATGCCCTCCTCTGAGTTTGACAGTGCTGCGCCCGCGTCCGAGTGTGCTATCTGTATCGTCGACTTTGAGGTCGGTGACCCCGTGCGCACATTGCCATGCAAGCATACCTTTCACCGGGAGTGCATCGACCCCTGGTTTCTCTCCAACCACACCACCTGCCCCTCATGCCGTGCGCCTTTTCGGGAAGAGGCCGAGGCACAGGACGAAAAGCCCGTTGCCGTGGACACTGACACTGACACGGACGCCGAGAGTGATGGTCTTCGAAGACACGAAAGCGAAGAATCGGGCAGCGAGGATTCGGGCAGCGAGCAAGAAGGCACCACCGATGAAGACGAGGACATCGAGGCCCAGACAACTCGCCCCGCACCTTCCGGGGATGCTGACGAGGTCGTCGTCGTCGTGCGTGTCGATGACGCCGCCGCTGATTCCGCCGTCGCTGCTGATTCCGCCATCGCTGCTGATTCCGCCGTCGTTGCTGATTCCGCCATCGCCGCTGACTCCACCGCCACCGCTTCCGCGACCACAGAAGTTGCATCCTCGTCTCCTGCGCAAGCTTCGTCTTGAGACAGATGAAGGAAAAGGGCATGCATACATCCAGCATTCGCGCTGCCGCTCGAATGCGTCGCATTTCTTTCGTTCTCCGTCTTGAATTTTTTACACCCGTTACATTTTATCGTGACCTATTCTCCCCATCCGCAATATCTCACAAGCTACATCAACTAGCAAGGTGGAGGGAAGAAAGGTTATTTATTAGCACGCCGTTCTGAAGATTCCTGACATTCTCGGAACAGCGCAATCGACTGACGAGAGGCAGTCTTGTCTTTATATTGTCTCCTCTCGACAAAGGCGCAGCCGAAATCTGTACGGGTGCGCCTATTCCCTGTATTCGAAACTATTCATCCTCCCGTGCTTCGACCAAACTTCTTTTTTCAATTGGAAGAAGCACGCCTACGGGGTATGTCTTATTCTCTCCCTTCAAGTAAAAATGTAGAAAGTTATCAGTAGTAAAAGTAGTCTTTACCCTTTTTTCTTCTAACTGGTTTTTTCCGATGTCGAGCCGTCAAGGCTGGCTTTAAAAGCTACGTAAAGCAAGGGAGATGGAATCGGTGTCAAACGCCTTTTAAGTGCATTTCTTGAGCACGCATCTTTCGTCTTGAAAGGAAGGGGAAATAAATTGACGCCACGAACTCGTCAAAATTGCGTTTCTTTACGTTATTTCCGGTCGCAGACAAGTGTGAATGAATTCAATCACCGTGTGTCGCCGATTTTATTGCGGGAGTAAATCAAATCTTGGCTATGAACTTGCTCGTTGCAACAAAGTGTAAATGCTTTGCTCTCGATCTCATGCTTGCACCGCGCCGCATCGCACCGCACCACACCGCACTGCTCTTCCGTAAAAGCGCCGCCTCACACAAAGCTGAAAAACAGGCAGTACCAGTACGAGCGCATAATCTGCGCGGAAAGTCCAGTAGGACGTTCGCGGAGACTCGGGATAAAGTGATCGTAGATTTTCGTACGATGCACCGTCAACATGCGACGGAGAATGGCGTCTGTCGCCGTAAATGCAGACGTTGGCATGCGGGGACAGCGCTCGGGAGCACCCGTTTCCCCAAACAACATGCGCATCACCTTGCTTGACTCTGCGGCCTGGCCATGGATGCTCTGCGGAGCAAAATTAAGCCCGGAGCTGCCAAGAGGAAGAACGTGCAGAAGTCCCGCGCGCGAACTCTGTGCGTCAATCTTGGAAAACTCATCCGAGACAACCCACGAGCTATCGCCCGAGGGACGCGGCACAGCGCGGATATTTTGCGAAAAAACACGAGGCTGCGAGGCGCGCGAGCGCTGCTTTTGAAAGAGATGCTTGGCCTGCAGGTCAAGCGCCGATGACAGCGAAGGGATCATTTCCGACGCCACGAGCGCATCGAGAAAGACGTTGACGTCGCCAAAGGCAAAACTATGCGCCGAGAGATGCTCCAGCCAAACGAGCTCAATACTCGCAGTCTGCGCAATATTGCGCACAATAATGCCCTTACCCAGCCGGGTGTCGTGACCACAGCCAGCCTTGGAAAGAGCGCTGCGAAGCGTGGCGAGCAAGCTGTTGTCCAAGTTCCGGTCCATGTTGTAGAAAAAGAGCGTGTTGCGCACGCGCGATGCGCCTCCAGCATGCTTCCACGTCGGACTCGCGCACAGATCCCCAATCCAGGAAAAGTCGCTCATACCCTTGCGAAGGGCCACGACGTAGTGAACGTCCATGTCGTCCTCACTGGGAATCTTGGCCTCGGCCAGCGCAGCGTCCAGACGCGAGCGCCCTTCCAGCTTGACGTAAAGGTCGAGGGCGTTCTGGATAGCATCATCCATGTTAAAGTACTTGTAGTTTGCGAGACGACCCACAAAGTGCACATTGTTGACCTCTTCCTCGTCCTTGGCGAGCTCGCGGTACTTTTCAAAGTGCTGCTGGTTCTCCTCGGTGGGAAAAGGATAGTATGGCTCCGCGCCATCCTTGATGTCGGTCGAGTACTCTCGGATAAGCACAGACTGCGCCGAATCTTGGTGATACATGTGCTTGTACTCGGCTGTGCGCGTGTGATTGCCGTCGCGAAATTGCGGGAAATTGACCACAAAGGCAGGTTGGTGGACACTCGGCTCGGGCACGACAACAGTCTCAAATTTGATGGAACGGTACTGGAGCGGCTTGAGATTGACGCCGCGGTTTCGGAAGAACTGGTCAATCTGGCCCGTGAAAAAAGTCTTTTCGAACTTGAGCTTTGCGAATTGCTCATGCTTGAGCATCGCAAAGTAGTCCGTCGACGTAAACACGCGAATATTCGGATGGTCGAGTGCCTCCTCGAACCACCGCGTGTACCCATCAGCAGGCAGAGCCTGGTGCTTGTCGTTGGGAAAGTAGCGGTCGTCCCAGTCTTGACGCACGGGGATGCGCGAGAGCACAACAGGGCCCAGATCCTCGGGATACACGTTCCACTGCTTCTTGGTGTATTCCTTGAAGAGCTTGTTGTACAAGCGCTCGCCGACGCGGCCCATGCCAACCTCGCGCGAGTTCTTGGCCGTTGCAACGTCAACCTCGCCCACGGGACTGTTGCGCCTCTCGCGAGAGAGCCAATCGGCCATGGCGCTCACCGAGTCCACATTCTCACCCAAAATCGCATTCACCGTGTCAATGTTGACAGGAATCGGCACAAGTTTGCCGTCGACACGACCCACCACACGATGCTCGTACGGTGTCCACTCGGAGAACCGATGCACATACTTCCAGACGTCCTCTTTACCCGTGTGGAAAAGATGGGCGCCGTACAGGTTGACGAGAATGCCAGTGCGCTGCTCGTGAAAATCGTAGCAGTTGCCGCCAATGTGCGGGCGACGCTCAATAATGAGCACCTTTTTCCCGTGCTTACGGGCGTACAAGTCGGCAAGGACGGTGCCCGAGAGACCGGCACCAACAATGAGAATGTCATAGCCCTGCATTTCCTGCATGGTCAAGACATCGGGAAACTGTTCGGCAGCGAGTTCAATCACTGTCGACGCCTTTGTTTGCGTGCGCGGCGTGTACGCAACGGGAGTTTCCTCTGCTTCAACTCCAGAGAAAGAGTTCGCCGCGGCCGAGACCGAGGACTGAAATCTACGTGCAAGTGATCCGGGGTTCTTGCCGGTCAGCTCGCATGGCATACTGCTCAAGGTGAGGCCGCGAAGGTGCCAGGTAAGGACGACGGACCCGAGCAAGAGCGCAAGCACCTTCCACGGTCCGAATTTCCACGAGCGAAATCCTGTCGAGGTTTGCGACGACGAAATGTGCAAGCGTGCTGGCGTTGGGTGCATTCTGCTTGAGGGCGAGCGACGCGTCGGCAGGTTTCCGCCATGACCGGAGTCGCTTCGCGCGCGGCGTTCAATCCCCATCCTCTTGATCTGATCGGCTAGCGCTTCGGGCGGGGCCGACTCCAGCCAGCAAGCTCTGCGAGACCGAAGAAGAGCGCTTCCGCGTCTGCGTGCGCTGGTGCCAGCCTGGGTGTGTTCACCTCGAGCTGGCCCTGCAGGCCGGTGATGAACGAGGTGCGGAGCTCGCGGACACGCGCACGCTCACTCGACAAGAATGCGTATCTCACGCTCGGGCCCTGCGCTTCGAGGCGCGCAGCTGTACCCGCGGCGGCCTGCCTCGCTCCAGCTGGCTGTTCCCGCCTTCGCGCGCTGCGCGAGGCCGAGCAACGGTGTTTGCTTGCTGGGCTTGCACTTGTCCTGCTGATGAAAAGCAGCCAAAAAAAAATAAAAAAAAATAAAGCTAGGCTAGGAAGAAGCAGGCCAAAGGTGAAAAAAGAAAGGAAAAAAAAGGAATGCGGTTTCCGCGGATCGAACGCAGGACCTTCAGATCTTCAGTCTGACGCTCTCCCACCTGAGCTAAAACCGCCCTTGCGCAACTTGCGCTGCTGGATGGTAACCGACCGCCTGCGGCTGGTTTTCTCGCTGGCAACCACGATGCGGGAGCTCCAGCAGAGATTTGGCTTCCATGGGTGATCGATCGATGCGCGGCTTGGGCCGTAGGCGTGACCATGAGAGGGACAGCGTGCAAGGGATGACTCCGACGTGCGGACTGTCTCCTGCTGCGGGCAGGCTCTGATTTGCGAGGTCGGAGATGCTGTGCCATCCATAGTTTCCTTTCTTTTCTATTTTTTTTTTACGAAGCGTTTTTTTTAGGTTCGAGAGGTTTGGGCGATCTCGGAGGAGCAGATGACGCGAGGCCAAACCAAGAACTTCTTCTGCAAGGCCTGCGCGGTGCACGGGGAGCGCCCGGGCGCGGTGCCCGGGTCCCGAAGTCCTTGACGCGTCTCGGGCGACCGTCAGTCGCAGTGACGAGTGGATCCGCGGGTGCCGGGGACGGGTCATGGCCACCAGCAGCAAGAACGGTGGTCCTCGCCGCACTCGCGAGACCACTGGCGGTGGTCCTGGTCCCTCCGAGGCACTTGCGCTGGCGCAGAAGACGCACAAGAAGGCTCGAGGTGAGAGAGGGACGAGCGGACAAGACGGTGTCTCCGAGGGACGCAGGCCAGCTCGTAGCGGCAAGTCTCGCCACCGGCCTAAAGCGAAGAAGACTGTCGAAAAAGAAGAAGAAGAAGAAGAACGAGCAGAAAAGGGCTTGGAGCGAGGAGTCAAACTCGCCGTGAATGAAAACGCCGTAGCGGCAGAACATCTTTCTCAAGAAGACCACATCGGAGAAATGGAACGCAAGAGTAAGAAAGGCAAGAAACGGCGAAAGCTTCGTTTGAGCACAAGCCACGAGTTGGACGCAACGTCAACCCCATCAACATTAAAACGAAAGCGCCCGAACGAAGTCGCGATCGACGAGACTTCCGAGACCGAGCAGATCAAAAAGGATCGATCCGACGAGGACGAGGACTCCTTGGAAGCGCAATATACTCGCTGGCTAGCCGCAGTCCCTTACCTAGAAGATCGAACTTCAGCGCCCTTGGAGTCCCCTCTGGGCAGCAAGGATTCCTCTCGGCAGCTTTGCGGCGTGCCGAAATGCAATGGGACGGCTCGATTCAATGGTCTCTGCCGAACACATGGAGGCCGCGAGCCGTGCAGCGTCCCTGGCTGCGAGCGGTCTGCCAAGGCCTATGGAAAATGTAAACAGCACAAGTTCAGGTGGTGTGCGGTCAAAAAATGCGAAAACGGTGCCGAGGAGAATGGCGTGTGCAAGGAACATCAAGGCATCGAGGTGACTAGAAGCATGATCGTCCTCGCCAATTTTCCAGGTCGAAGGTACGCCGACGTTCAGGTTGCCGAATTGCAGAAAAGGCAAAAAGTTATGGACACACGTACTTACCGTCTGTGGCACGTAAAAACATGCTGTGTTCACAAATGTAAACGGCCAACTCGACCGGGGTTTTCGAAGTGTCAACGGCATCTTTTTCTCTTCAAATGTACCTTTGACACCTGTATGAAGACTGGACTCTATCGAAAGCTGTATTGCGCTGATCACGAGCATATAAGGTCGAGGCCGCCCAAAAGCATCGACAAGGCCTCTCGAGATTACCTCGCTTCTATCGGGAAGAAGATTGAGAAATTTGATGCAGACCTCGCCGCCGCGGATCGACCTTGCGCTTTTCCGCGCTGTACGGCATATGCGCGTTCAGGATTCAGCAAGTGTCGGGAACACCTCGTTCTATTCACGTGCCTTGCGCCTTCCTGTCCAAGGCTCGGAGTGCATGCAGGAGAGTACTGCATACAACATTTGGACAATAGCGGGAGCCTCAACGCTGACGAGCGACCTCAGTGCTCGACGGACGGATGCACGAATCCTGTCCGTCGAGCGCGTGCAAAGTATTGTGTAGTTCACAGAACAGCTTGTGTTGTCACCGATTGTGAAATGCCTGCAAAATTCAACGGGTTATGCAGTACGCATGGGGTCGAGTGCATCGAAGCGACTTGCCAGAAAAGAGCTGTCATTGAAGGGCGGTGTAGCGTTTGTCACTCCGTCAAGGTGTTTATGGACGCAGAAAGCAGGACCGGCACCTATCACGAGAATATGCGGAAAATCGCTCCCTCATTCCTGTACCGCTTATAAGGGCACATTTCCCTTGAGGCCTAGTCCGTATCCCTTTGGTGAACCTTCGGCATTCATGTGCGTGATTCACTTGTCAAAGTGATTGTGCTGCAATGACCATTCTTCAGGTGTGCAACATCGAGGCCTTGCCCAGCTGGTCATGACGCTGAAATCGAGCTGCACATATGAACGATGTTTTTCTAAAAGCTGAACACTAGTTGCGCATCTGAAAAGCTTGACCAGCAGCTGGCTGCACATCTGAACGATGATCAAGATGCGAATGATCTTTCGCGCGATGTCATTTCTCAATCAGAGAATAGCAAAGAAAAATTGCCTTCGGTTGCGCTCCACGTATATCCGAATGATCGCAAGTTAGTGGTAATCAAAACATCAACAATTTTTTCTATGAGTTAGATATAGTAATCATGCAGAGCAAGAGCAAAAGCGAGAGCAAAAGCAAGAACGATTCTCTGAATCATAAGTAGAGATGTCCGTTCAAGTCATCTTCACTTAAGAGAAAAACGAGAGAAAGAGCAGGTTGGTACGAGCTTGATCTTCCTTGAGAGCAGTGATGGGCATGCCCTTTTCGAGTTCGTGCTCCCGAATGTACTGATCTGCGATAGGAAAACACTTTGACCTTTCCGCCTGACTCGCGCCATTGCCGACCCACAGCCATACGCCAAGATCGCAGTGAACGAGAAAGGCATCGTTCGAGTCAAGAATGCTGTAGCGAATGCTGCTGCCCTCTGCCATTTTGGTGAACTGCACGCCCTTGCCGGCGGCATCCGAGATACGGTACACCTTGATGCTCTTGCGCCCAAAGTAGCGCGATCCAGGGCCGCCCTTGTCTTCGGTGGCGAGACCCTTGGGAATGAAGGGCTGATCCGCAGGGAGGACATTGGAGATCGAGCCGCGGAGAATTTTCCAAAATTCCTCGTCTACCTCGGCCTTGCGGGACCGTCCATTGCGCGAGTTTACAATGTTGCACTGGAGCATGCCGGATTTGACTTTTTCGAAAGGGCTCGCCGTCTCGCCGACCCAGCGGTACACCTTGACACCTGAATCGAGAACAAAGGCATCGCCGTGGTTCATCTTGCTGGCGAGGCATTGGATCTGAACGGCGCGCGTCGTGCGTTGCGAAGACCGTACCATGAAGAGGCGCGGCTCGTACGCTTGAGGTTCGACGCGGCGGAAACCGCTCTCGTTGCCCCCGGAAATATATTTGATCTCCTTGAACAGACTCTGGAACAACTTGCTCTCGTGGTTCTGGGTTTCGCGGTGCTGAATGGGCGCATCGTCGAGGAGGTCATCGATTTCGACCGTTTTCTTGGCTGCGACGCCTTGCTCGTCGATGCTCGAGGACTCACCGATCCAAAAGAAGAGGTCGAAGGCCAGCTTGTTGAGGACCTTCTTCGTCTGAGGGTCTTTTGGGCGGTACGTGTTGAGCACAATGTACGAGTCGCCAGAGTAAAAGTTGCCAAACTCTTCGGTGGGGACGCGTTTGACGCCAAAGTCCGGGGCTCCTCGGGCTGTGCGCTTGTTCTCGACGCGCCACACCTCGAGGCCTACCTTCCTGCCTGCCTTGGCGATTTCTTTGTCGGTTGCGGCCGCCGACTTGGCGAGGCTGCGGTTCTCCTTGCTTCCGATGCCGGCGATGTTCGAGTCCTCCAGCTTGGCCTGTTTGGCCTCCACGAGCTTGCGCCGCCACGAGAAGCGCGGCTTATCGCGCGAGTTCACGGGCATGCCGCTGCGCACCGAGGTGTTCCCGTTCGTGAGCCAGCTCATCGTGCCGCGGGCCGCTCCTCCTCGCGTCGATCACGCGTCTGCTGCAAGCAAGCAAACCTTGCGCTCGCTGCACGTCTGCGCTGATCCGCCCGATTCTGCTCTGCTCTCCAGCTGCTGTCTGCTGCTGCCACTTTTTGCCTCTGCCGCGCGCGTGCCGAGCAGCACCTGCACGTGCTGCACGCGACGATCTGTGCTTCTGCACTGCTCTCTGCTGCTGATGACGAGGCGCGCGCACGTGCCGCGCCGGCCTCGACCGCGGCGGCCGCCGCTGCTTTGACGCGGAGCGCGAGGGCGGGAGCGAGGGCGAGGGCTCGAGCGGGCGGGCGGGCGGAGGGGGCTTGCTTGCTCACGAGCCAGCGCGTTGCAGATCTGGCGGGCGGACGCGAATCTGCAATGCCTCGCGCAGAGGCGGGCAATGGCCCTGCCAGTTGCTTGCAATCGAGGCAAACAAGCGGGGCTCCTTGGTTGCCACCGATTTTCCTTCCTTCCCATCCTTGCTTCCTGCCCACCTTCCTGGCCCACCTTCCTCCTTTCGCGCGGCCGATCCCGAGCAATCATGACCGTGCGCGCCTCGCGAGCAGCCTTGGGCCAAAGAGCACCGCCAGCTTGCTTGCACATCGGAGCAGCACCACGAGCAGCTCGAGCAGCAGCGCCCGCGATGTTGCTTGCTTGCTTGCCTTGCACCTGGAGGGCGATCGGGAGAGCGAGCGAATGATCGACGCGCGCCACGCACACCGCGGGAAGAGGGCGGAGCGAGCGAGGGGCACTGCAGCGACACAAAGAAACAGAGAACTTACTGTTAGGACGGACGAACTTGCAGGGGAGGCTCGCGCGCTCGCTCGCTCGCTCGTGCCGTCTCGGCTCGGCTCGTCTCGAGAGACTGGGCGGGAGAAGCGCTTTCCATTCTCGCCGCGCGTCGCATCGCGTGTGCAGGGTATACGGTCGCTGCCTGCCTTGCCTTGCCTCGCCTTGCCTTGCCTCGCGTCTTGGCGCGTGGCGCGGAACGAGGAGGGGGTGTGTAATCTTAATGTTAACGTCGTGATGGTGGTGGATGGCGATGGCGCGCCCGTGATGAGGGAGGGCCCGCGCGTGCACGGTAGGGCTCGCCGTCCGGCTCTTCTTCGGGGGGGGTTACTTTCTGGCAGCAGCAGCCAGCAGGCGATTCTTTGCCGTGGTGCCGGCCGCGCATGGTGTGCTTGTGGTGTGGAGAATGGCTGTCGGGAGGGCTGGTCGAGCGAGCCTCAGCCTCCACTGCCCATGGCTGGCTGGCTGGCTGCTGATGCGCTGGCTGGTGACCAACCGTGGTGAGCAACACGAGCACCACGAACCGACCCCCCTTTCCCATCCTACCCGAAAGACTGGGAGAAAGAAAGAGACACAAAAGACGAGAATCATCAACATGGAACAAGAAGAAGCTAGCTAGCCTGTGTAGTATAATAATAGTCATCACCATGCGGAAACGGCGGTATAGGTCGGCTTAGCAGGGCAGCGAGCAGCTGGTCATGACTCCTCGCCCAAAGACCAGATGCGCGCCGAGGCAGAGTTGGCCCCCAACGAAGCAATCTGGTCGTCCTCCGGCCCTACGGAAATGCTCTGAATGACAGAGTCCTGCGCGCCGTTGATGACCTCCGCGAGACGCGGCACCTTGCCGTCCTCGCGAAGTTGGAAATAATGCAGATTTCCTTCCCGAGCCGTGATCACCATTTGCCGACGGTCCGCGAGCGCGATCGCGGAAAATGGCTGCGCCGCGGGATTCATGTTGTCGTACGAGTCTAGACGCGCAAGGCGGCCATCACGGACCTTGAGGACCTTCCACGAAGCGCCCTGGAGGATCGCCAACTTTGAAGATCGCTGTGCAAAACTCACGTCGCTGACACCTTCGCTATCCTCCTCGGGGACTTTGGCTTCGTCAATGCGATGCACCGTCCACATCTTGCGCACGCGGCCGACATGCGCAAAGCGCACCATGAAAAAAAGGGCGCTGCTTGCAATGTCCTCTGAAGCGTCCTCGCGACCGACCACGGCCAGCAACTTGCCCGTCGACGAGAAACGCACCTTTTCGACCAGGGTAAAGCGACCTTCAAGCTCAAACTTGTGCAGCAATTTGGGCTTCGACGTCCCGAAACTCCAAAACTTGAGCGCCGTGTCACCTTCCGAGGCCGCACTCGCAATGTAGTGCGTGTCTGTCCCGGGCACCGTGGACATGTACAAGTGCCGAATGGGTCCCACGTGATCGCTGGCAAACGAAGCCTCAAGCGTCGGTTTGGTGGAAAACCGACGATACACGTGATACACTAAAATCTGTCCCAGAACACCCGTGCCCACCACGAGAAAGAAACTGTCCTTGGAAAAGGCCAGCGCGCCGACCCAGTCGTCCACGGGGAGACGGATCACATGTGAACGTGCCAGAGCCTCGTCTTCAACCAGGGTCGCCCGAAGACTCAGCCGGATCTCGCTCTCATGCTCGCCGCCAGCCGTGGCAACGTATTGTCCGCTCGGTGAGAACGCCACCGCTGTAGTCAGGTCTTCGTGCGCCTTCATAGTCGTCACTAGGCACGGATGATGCTGAATCGCCCCTTCGGCAAATCGCTCGCCAACTTGAGGAACAAAGTGCCAAGACTCGTCTCGAGCAAGATCCTCCTCGCGCGACGAAAAGCTTCTCTGAAGCGATCTCTGCCGCGGCATCCGCTTAGCGCGAAGATTGAGTGCGCCGTCAGCAGCCATGGCACCGGTTGCGGCCACGGGGGCCAGCAAAAGCGCCCCAGCCCCACGCAGCGCGCCCGAGACGCCATGCACAAATGCCATCTCATCACGGGCTCCATTTTGCTCTCTGCTGGCACCACGACGGGCCCCAAAGGCGGTTCGAAATCGCGCACTGAAGTCTTCGATGAGCTGCTTGGCATTGAGGGCCTCACGGCCTGACTGTGAGTCCACAGAGTTCGCGTCCGAATCCGAATCCGAATCCGAATCCGAATCTGAATCTGTGGCCGAGTTTGACTTTGTTTCCCTTTCTTTTGCAAAGCCAAATCTGTCCACCTCTGCCTCCTCTTCTGCTTGTCTTGCGTTTCGGCGTCGCAAACGACTCATCTCCGGCACGTCTTCGTCTCCAAAAATTTCTGTGCGGACAACACTGTCGCGTTTCGAGGAATCTCGCTTCGACGAAGTGCGTCTCGCAAAGTTCCTTTGCTGCGATCTTGGCAGACGTCGTTGGTGGTGTCGCCTTTGCTCGCGCGTCCTGTTGGCCCACTTGCGCCTTCCCGTGCGCCCGGACGTCTCGTCGCTGCCCAGGAGCGAGGGCTCAAAGACGCTCAGTACGCCGTACAGAAACGACCCAACCACAATCAGCACAGTGACCGTCACCAGCAGCACGGGGACGATCATCTTCTTCGTCTACACACGCCCGCTTCGTCGTCGCGAGTTCGCTGCCTTGCCAAGCCCAGGAGGGCCGAGCTGACCCGCTGCTGCTGCGTGCGCTCGTGGACGGACGCTTTGCTTTTGCTTTTTGCTGTTGCTGCACGTGCCCGTGCACGTGCTGCTTGCTTGCTCCTCGCTGCACTCGAATTCGAGCCGCCGTCGATACAGTACGCGCGCGCGCGCACGAGTCGCGGCCCAAGCGCCGCGACCGGAGATAGAGAAGGCCTCGCGCAGGCAGGCAGGCAGCTCGCCTCGTCCCTCGTCTCCCGTCTCCCGCCTCGCCGACTAGGTCTGCAGCGGCGCCTGGCGTGATGCTGCGCCGAGGAGGTATGTATGGATGGTATGGTAGAGCGCACGCGACCCTTGCAAGATGTAGGCCTACGAGCGAGCGAGTGAGGGAGAAAGTGGGTGTGCACCGACACGGTGCGGACGGCAACAGCCTGCTTCCGCGCGTGGCAATTGATCTGTCAGGAACGTGACTGGCGCGAGGTCTGTCTGTTTGTTTGTATGTCTGTTTGTCTGTCGGTCCGGCTGGCTGGCTGGCTGCTCGTCCAAAGTTGGCATTTGGCCAAGATTTGGCTGCTCATAATCGATCATCAAAGATGAGATGCGGTCTCAGCGAGGTGAAGGAGCATGAGACATTCGGAGGCCGTACATTACGACGATGGCCTTGGCAATGCGACTTTAGACGGCTATATGAGAACAATGCCGGTTTTGCGATGTTGTCTCGTGCCTCTCAAAAGAAAGTGGCGCAGTTTGCGCGACGTAAATGATCGTAGTTTTGCATTCGTATTCGTAAAGGTCTAACGTTCTCGTTGTTTGCAAAAGTCACCGCCGATCGAAATCGGGCCAACTTCACTTGTTTCAATTTCAAGTTCTCATGGTAGGACTATCCATTCCCGGCGAGATTATAAATAACCCTCAACTCATCAGGAGCCAAGAAAGACTGTGAAGGTGCCTTTCAACCGGATCATGAAGAATAACATCGTCGAGCCTGGCACCTCATCTGGAACAGAAACACAGACTCTTGGATGTATCTGTCAAATTTCTAATCCTCTGCCCACTGACGTCGTGCAAATCGCTTCGTCACTCGTAGAAAAGGGTCACTATGCCATAGGATTTTTTGGGGGCAGGAATGGTCTCTCTCTCGCACGACGATAAAGTGAAGTGCCAAAAGCAAAAGCAGGCCAAAGCTAGAGGGCCTGCCTGTCGGCGGCGCGTTGGCAGGCTGCGCGGCCTACAGCGAGCGCAGTCGTTCCCCCGTCCGGTCTCCGCGCGTGGAGACAGACGCGCGGACTCGTTTGCCTTGACTTCGAACGAGAAAAGGAAAGAAGAGAGATCGCCGGCATGAGGCGGAGCAGAACAGCGTCGCAGAGGCTGGAGGGAACGAGCGGCCTCGCCCACGACGAAGGCGGCGACCGACTCGTCTCTGACGATGCGTTAAACCTCATTCTCGGAGACGCCATCTCGGATCCTGGCGTCAACCCCGCGAGCAAACGCAGCAGCAGCAATAATAGCGGCCAAGGCAGCAGCGCCGCGCTCACCATTGGCGATGATGACGATGATGACATGGTGTCACCCTTGGGCTCTCGCATTCAACACCGAACGAGCAGCCGCGAACAAGAATTTGATGTCCGAAAACTCGATTCAGGCGTCTCCACCTCACTCTATGGCCGAAGACGTACAACGAGAAAGGCGCCCTTTCAGAATCGGAATCGGTGCAGATGTAGTTTCTCGTCGTGGCGATCTGACGTTGTCCGTCTGTATCGCCGACTGCGCACGAAGATTCTCTTTGAAGTCCAGCGGCTTGGTCGACCAGGCCTCTTTTTCATTTTCCTGCTCCCTTGTTTCGTTGACACTGTCTGGGTCTTTCTCTATTTTGCAGAGCGCCAGCACGACGTGCAACGCGACAATGGTCCATGCAACAACCCGGCGAATCTGCCCTCGCCGTACATGGAAACACCTCGCACAATTGAGCTCTTGATTCCCCAATGCATCTTTTCCATTCTGACGCTCTTCATCTGGCTTCCCTTTCGCATATTCTACGCTGGCTCATACAAGTTTCGTCACATTCTGTACATGACCATCGTGGCGGATCTCGTTACGGCCTTACCTTTTTTTGTAGCCATGTGTGTACCTGGCGCTCGCGCCATCTACGTGCCTGGGTTTTTACGTATTTGGATGCTACGCTTTGAGCTTGGCTTTATTTACAACCAAACGTCTCTCAAGGGCGAGTCCGTGCTCTTTATCACCTCGGGCATTGCAATCTGCGTCACGATGGTTGCTTGTTTCGAGTGGACACAAAACAACTTTCCCGTGAGGGAGGCCGTCTTTGCCCAGAGTGATGGCGACGGCGAGTATCCTTGCACCAGCTTTGCTGTGTCGATTTACTTCATTATCGTCACGCTTTCGACTGTCGGCTTCGGCGACGTCAGTACGTTTCCTCCTTTTCTGCGCAATTCAGTCTTGACGAGTTTCAAAGCAAAGAACTAACAACGCTTCACGAACACAAACCTATTGCTCTTGGGGGGGGGGGGGGATGAACAGCACCCTCAAATCAGTATTCGCGAGCCGTCGCAGCCATTTCGATCGCGGTCTTCATTGTCCTCCTTCCCTATTCGGTGGGTCGCATTCGCGAGCTTCTGCGCAAGTCTCGCGATCGCAAACACCTACGTTATGTAGCGAGGACGCACAATGCGCATGTTGTGGTGCACGGCCACCTCGACGATGCGCTCCTCGGCCATGTGTTGTACTACTTTAACCCCGTGCGTCGTGCTCGTCGCGTCGTGCGCGGCCAGGCCATTTTGCACGACGAAGGTGACGAACTACATAGTATGCTTCTTTCTGAAAAGACTACCGTTCTCGGAGGCGCCAACTATGTTGTTGCCATGAGTGAAAACACAGTTTCAGAGTCCATGCTTGCTCGTGTCTCGCTTGGATACCAGCGTGCCTACATTTCTCTTTTCGAGGGCTCGCTTCTCGATGCGCGCGATCTTAACCGATGTGAGATCTTGCAGGCTCGAGCCGTCTTTGTGCTTCCCACCTTGCACGTGTATTCTGACGCCTTTTACCGCAACGCGTATCAGGGTGCGCAGGGTTCGAGTTCCCAGGCCACCGCAATGGGCATGCGACCCATGCATGGGGCTGACCTGCAACGCAAGGAGAGCATCAGCTCTGAAGATATTGGGTCAGCATGCGGAAGCGACTGGCGCACTCGAGAAATTTTCGAAGACATGCAGCGGGGCATGCACAGGGTCCAGCATGCCTCCTCAGCTCGCAATCGTCTGTATTCACGCGATTACCGCACTCTCCTTCGCGCCTGGTCCACGCACCAGAATATTCACACGGACCAGCTTCTGGTCATTGTGCTCTTTCATGAGTTCAACAAACAATTCCTCTTTGATCATGCGACTCACATTGATGGAACGGCACGCCGAGACCATTCTCCGCTCATGGAGCGCAATCTCATGACCATCTCGCTCGATGCCTTCCAGCAAGAGGTTCTTGCGGCCTCTTGTCTTGTGCCTGGCCTCAGCACTGTAATTACAAACTTTTTCGTTGGCGAAGACCGCGGCGTATCAGTCGCCAACGATGGCTCTGATGACAGAAACCGAAACAAACCAGGCCCTGACGTGAGCTACGATCTCGAGCTCGGGAACCACATCGGCCACGTGCACTCTGAGCACCATGCCGACAGCGACGAGAGTGACGCCGACGACAATAACGACAACACCAATGCTGCCGAGGACGGCGACGAGGCCGCGCGCCGAAACGCTCTACAAAAGTCCCACAATGGCTTTCTCTTTCAAAGTCAACGGCATCTCTCTCGAGCGAAACTTGGCAGCGCGTCGCGCAGCGCCAGAGCCAAGAAGAAAAATTGTGCCTGCGGCCGCATCGACGCCGCCCCCATCGTGACGCTCCGCAACTACAGCCGAGGGCTGCAAAACGAGCTCGAGGTGATGGTCATTCAATCAAAGAATCCCTTTGTGGGCTGGTCCCGTCTCGAGCTTGCCATTACGATGCACCGCGACTTCTCTGTCATTGTCCTGGCCGTGATCCGCGAGGAGGACGCATACTTTACTAAAGGCGAGGACCGTGAGATTGAATTCTTTCGAAATGCCCATCAGGAAATCACCACGGGTGATCACGTCGTCTTTCTTGGTCGCGGCAACAACCTGGATGAGCTCTTCCACACGCGAAAGGAAGACTACGACATTCGCTCGGGAGAAGTCCCGTCAAGAATCCGGAAACGCCGCGCTTCGCGCCTGCGCACTTCACTCTTATCCCGCACAAGCAGCTCAAACCCTGGCACGACAGCTTCGCCTGCGCTGGTTTCCTTTGAAGGCATCAGCAGGGCAGGGGGAACGAATGATGGAAATGGGGACCACAGCCATGCGACGATGCACCATCAGACAAGCTCAAGCGCGGCCGCGGACTTTTTCGACGAAGAAAACCGCCTCGAGCCGCATCGAGGTCTTCCGGCAGACATTGACGAGGTCTCCGATACGGACGATGCTCCGCGACGCTCGCTGACGAGCGCCTTTGTCAAATCCTGGAATGAGCTCTCCGAGTCGGAAAATGGACCTGATAGTCGTCATCGCCACGTGATCCTGTGTTGCCCGCCTCAGTCTCCGATTGAAATGTTTGTGCGCTCGCTGCATTCGCGGCGAGAAACTGATGGCAAGCCCCCCGTATGGATTCTCTGGCTCGTGTCCGCACCGCCGAGCGAAATGATTTGGGAGCGCATCTGCATGTTGCCCAACTTGGTGTGGATGCTCGGTGAATCTTGTGTAGCCCACGACCTTTTGCGGGCGGGTATTCGCGAGGCCTCGGATATTGTCATTTTCTCTGATATTTTCGAGAGCTATATTCCAGACGTCTTTGCATCGAGCAAGGCAGTCGAAGCTGCCGACGTCGACCGTTACATAATTTCCTCGCACCGTGTGGTGACCAGTCTCATTGATACTTTTCACCTCAAATTTTTGCGTGTGCATACCCACATTAACAGTGCCAATAATGGTCAATACCTACACGAATCTTCGTGGCGGCGACTTATTCTGGACCAGGCCTTTGCCGAGACTGTGCGTCCGCAAAAGATGGCTTCGGGGGAGAAAGAGCGTTCCAATTCCATATGGACCCGCGTTGCTTCCTCACTCCATCTAACGAGCGAGAACACTACGCAGAAAGATTCTGTCAAGATGCTTAATCAGCTCACATCAAGTGTATGGCCCATTCTTCTCAACGAAACTTATGCGGCAGGAGAGAGCTGGAGCGCCTCGAGCATCTTCTTTATCCTCTTTTCATCGTACATGGGTGGTGGCTGTGGGCTTATTTTTTTGCTTGTGCAAAAGCTCATCAAGCTCGCTGGTAAGCAGGGCGCCGCGCAGGGTGACTACAATGGATTTCGCCTCGTGCAGGTCCCAAAAGCCTTTCACGGCAGACCTTTTGCCGAACTCTTCGTGGCCACCCTCGAGCGTAATCAAGCACTCTGTCTCGGCCTGTTTCGTGGATATGGTCACGGCATGAACCATCCCAAATACGGCAAGCCCACAATTCTTGTCAATCCCATTGACATGACCATTGCCCCTTGCGACTTTGTCTATGTAATTGGTGGCGTAAAGGGTCCTCGCAAGACGCCAGGTCACATGCAGCACGCCTCGTCCAATTAGAACAGAAATCTTACGTCGTATAAAGATAATCAAGTTGTGCCTCCCTCCCCTCCCGCCCCCTCCTCCGCGTGCGCCTTCTTTCCCTCCTCCAAAGTCAGTCATCCATTCTCAATTACTCTCATCTCATCCTGGTGACCCACCCTCTGTAAACTAACCTGCGTCGCCGGCAGCCCAGCCTAGTTTATCGTAGATGCTATGGATCCCGCCTTTGCGTCCTCCTGCCCAGGCCTAGGCCCAGCTATTCCTCTCCTGTGTCATCGCCGTTGTGATCCTCCTCCTCATCGCCCTCGACGTCGCTCTCGCTGCTATCGTAGAAAACGGTGGATGGAAGGAAGCGCATCGCAGGCGCACACACCTTGCAGCCAAGGCAGCAAAAATCGTCCCACGGGGTGCTCGGCGCGGCGGTTATGACCTTTTCATGCCCCAGCTCGGCGTGCGCCTTGTCGCGGCGGCGAGGTGACGCCGAGGCCTGGACGCGCACGAGAGGGCAGCAGCAAACGCGAACCGCAGCCGCGTCGAGGCGCTCCGGAGAGCCTCGCGGCCAGCGCGGCGCGCATCGCGATTCGAGGCGGCGCCGCAGCGGCAAGCCATGGAGGGACTCTTCCTCGACGGGCTCTCAAGCCTCCCGGTGTTCAACCTGCTCTTCGGAGGCGACGCGGACAACCAAAGCATCGGCGCTGGCAGCGAGGCCGCAGGCAGAGCCCGTGCGACGAGCCAGAAAAAGGCGTCCACGGCCAGAAACCTCGATGTCGTGCGCATGCATCCGCGCATTCTGGCCGTCGGGAAACCTTGGGACAGGCGCACCGAAAAGGAGGCTCATCGCAACAATGCTGCCGAGCTCGGCCGCGCTCTTGAGCGCAAATTCGGACGTCGTTACCTCATGGTAAACCTCAGTGGCGCGTGTGCAGGCTCCGCGTGTGGCAACGGCACCGGTCTATCTCCAAGCAAAACCGCGGCCTCCCTCAGCGGCAAGGTGGACTATCACCGACTGCGCTACCAGGTCCTCGAGTGTGATCTCGAGTCAAAACCCTCGTTGGAAACCCTCTTCAGACTCTGCCACGCTGTCAAGCTTTTCCTGAGCCTTGACTCGCGAAATGTTATTGCCATTTTTTGTAAAAATGGTGTTCACACGTGTCGCCTATTCTTATCTGCATATTTTGCCTTTATTGGCAAGTTCCCCGACACTAACGCGGCCCTCGAAGATTTTTATTACAGACGTGTGCGCGTCAACTACGACGCTCAACATATTCTCATGCATGCACAGCCTTCCCTGCGCCATTTCTTGCAGCAGTTCCAGTCTACGATACGAAATGACGGTGTGCCACATAGAAAACCACTGGTTGCCTTCATGCTCCTCATCGAGCACCTACCTCGCATCGCTGACAAAGGCCTCATGAAGACCAACATTTTCAACATCTTTGGTCCATCTGCCGACGAGGTCGATCGCACTGTACAACCCATTGTACGCATCTACCAGTCTCGAGGCAACTGCAGGCGCGTCTTGGTCTACTCGAGCCTTTCTGACCCTGACTCGTGCGTTCACTGGGATCCAGCCGTGGGCAAGCTTCGACTAAAATGTAACGTGGAACTTCTCGGAGATGCGGAAATTGACTGCGTTTTCCCGGGAGATACGAACAAGCACCTCTTTCGCTATTTTATGCACACTTCATTTATGCCAGAAAGTGGCGTCGTGACCGTCACGAGAACAGACATTCAGACTGCCAGCAAGCACGTCTTTCCAGAAAACTTCAAAATGGAGATCATCGTGCAACCTGGTCAGATCCCGGCCAAGGGCACCAATGAGTGTGCCGCTATTGAGGACACCTTCCGATTCTTACGCTCCAAAATTCCTCGTGAAGATGCACTGACGATCCTTAGCGACCTTCATTTCATCAATCCAGATCCTCAGCTGTGTCGAGAGCTCACCGCAGCCGGCCACCCGGAGCAGCAAGTTCGTTTCGCTCTGCAAAGGACCAACAACATACTTCAGGTAGCGCGAGAGCTGTTGAAGCCCAAGAACGCTCCCAACAAAGACGACAACACGTCTCCAGCATCACTTCAAAGCCCAAAGGATGAAACAATGGATCCCGTATCTCCTGTGTCGGACTCTCCGTTTAGTGAGGTCCAAGGTGACTCGGGTAGAACCCCTGACAAGCTCGTAGCGGACACCAGCATTATCATTTCACCACCTCGAACCTCGTCTCTGCCATATATCCGTGACGAAGAAATGACGAGCGAGTTGGAGACAATGCTGGATCGTCTGCAGAGTCCAGCACTGCATTGCGCGCGAAAAAAGCTCCAGGCCGCAAAAGTGTCCCAATCGATAGAGGCGATACCAACGCAAGCCCCAGATGTATCGCAAGTAGCCTGCGATTCCGTAAAGACCTCCAATGCGTCTGAGGTACCATCTGCAAAGCCATTGACTCGTCTCGATGATGAGAAAAGCGGCGACGCAAAGCTGTCAAAAGTCGCAATGGCCGATTCGGTCAAGAAGGAGGTAGCTGGACGAAGAAGCTCTGGTGCGCCTTGTACTGCACTCGCACAAAAAGAAGAGGATAGAAGCATCGCTGATCAAGACGACATCAAAATGGAAGAAACGCTTCTTTGTGACCAGACTGTCTCACGCAGGAAAGAGCTTGAACTGGAAGGTCAGCACACAGGCTTGAAAAGAGTGGATGCCTCAGATACCAACATCTCGCGCCTTGATAAATTAGAGCAGCCCATTCTTCAGAATAAGGCTACGTCATCATTACGAACTTCATGCCAGTCAACAAACGTCGACCCTCGCCAGGCCCTGCTGAAGATGCTTGAAAAGCGTGGAGTCAATGAACCCAAGGCAGACGAGCAGCTGATGGTAAAGACAAGTCAGACATGCACATCTGATCCTGATCCTCGTCACGCTTTGATGGCCATGATTCAGAAACGCGCTTCGCCATCGCAAGACGATGTGGTTGCTCCTCAGAAGAACACAGCTGGCGATGCATCGCGCACAGAGACAACTGATCCCAATGGC